>JAPDSC010121685.1:27016-37124 GCA_026290005.1 Latrodectus geometricus | reverse complement strand
AAAAAAAAAAAAAAAAAAAAAAAAAAACAGCCTAATAATGGCTGTTATATGAACGTCCAAATATGCGTCTCGGACGTAGCACTTCCGGACATTGGGACGTTCTGAGAATGTCCATAGGACTTCGACGGACCTCCATCAGACGTCCTCTCACGTCCACGTGGTCCTGAAAAGACTTCCTGCGAACATTCTGTGGACTACCGTTTGCTATCTGGGATGGTCTCTGCTTTTAAACTACGGAACTCCCACACAGCAGCTTTCACCTAGCTAGTACATACAGAGAAGCATGCAGGTGCACGAGCTATTAGGATGGAATTTAAGGTTTTTCACAATACTGATAAATGAATCATGATAAGCCTTGTATAGTATGTAAATTATCAATCAAGCATTCTATCAAATACACAATATATATTTTTGTAAAACTACATATAACCTGCTTTATCTATTTAATACCAATATTTTTTTAAAATGGGAATAATTTATTTAAAAAATAAATAACACAATCTTTTTTTTTTTTAAAAAAAATAATGGTTTAAAAGTCTAAGAAAGGATTAGTTAATATTAAAGATTAGGATAGCTGTTTTACTTTTAATTTTATTCAAAGTATTCACACGGGAAACTAAGAGTTATTACTAATTTGAAATTAAGTGAATGATCTGTTTCTTACAAAGTATTTTGAAATTCATTTCAATGTAAATTAGTCAAGTTTTCAGAAAATTTAATAACTAATTTTGAAACTATTTATAATTTTGATTATAATAATTTGTGTAATTCTAAGTTTTAAATCCTTTAATATATACAATGAGTTCGGAGTTCTCTAATTTCAAGAAAGGTATAATTATCGGGTATCACAAATGTGACCGATACTTAAGGGACATATCTAGCGATCTGAAGTACGCAAAACCGACAGTGGCCTATGTGATTAAGAAGTGCAAGGTGAGCGGTGATTGTCGGAATGTGCCCCGAGTCGGCAGACCAACGAAACTGGGAGATAGAGACCGACGAGTGCTGTCCAGAGAAATTCGGAAGAACCGCACCCAACCGACGGCCCTTATCCGAGAGGAGGTACAACAGGAATCCGGAAGTATTGTTTCAATAAATATTATCCGTAAGGAAGCACATCTGCTTGGTTTAAAAAAAATGTTCCAGCTTATAGTGGTTTTAAACACATTCAATAATTTTGAATTTGCTTAATTTTTAAAAATTTAGGTTAAAGCATACTAAAGCAAAGCGCAAAATAGTATATATGATACATTTTCGATGAATTTTGAAATTATTTTTCTGCACCATGCAGTTATTTAAAAATCTCAGGACTCAAAGAATGTAATTAATGTTAAAGAAACTAAGAAGTAAGTTTGTTATCCTCGTATGGTTCCCAAAGAGACAAATACATTTTTTTGGTAAACAAATGTTCATATATTTTTCAAAAATAAGATATAAAATTTCCTTTTCAAATATTTTTATTATAAATTTGAACAAACATGTAGTAAACTTATACAAGAAAAAATTTTATTTATTAAAAATCATAAATACTAATATTTTGAGAAAACTTTAAAATATTAGACAATTTCGAAATCATGTTTCAAAAACAAAAATTTCCTTATGGGAAGAATATATTTTCACGACAACCGCTTAACTTTAAATATGTTTTTATATTGCGAAAATTTCTTATTGGCACTCCATCTGGGTAAATTGTTTCTAACATAACATGAGATGGAAATTCTAATTTCCTATTCAATTGGTCTTTAAAATAATTTTTAAATTTCAATACATCAGATGAATGAATATTCATAGGGGTAAAAAAAATGTATGGAATAACAGTATTCATATAATTTTTAACAAATATATTAGATAAGAAAACACAGCAATTTAGAAGCTCTTCTCTTATTAAGGTTATGTATTTTACATCTATTGCCAAATTAACTGTATTATCATCATGTCTTTTCTCAAATTTTACTTTTGGTGTTAAATTTGCTTCGAAAGAACTCAAATACATCTGCTTATTAGGTTTACCACAGTAAAATCTGTAATAAGTTACATTTTCATCATAATATTTTGCTTCCTTCATTCCTGTGGATGGATATATGAGTTCTTTATGGGTAGTTCTTTTTGTTATATTCTTTCTAAGTTCTTTTAATATCGACTTCTTTGGATGAGTAACAGTTTTATTTATTCTTACTCTTTCGGTTTCCACAAAGATTATCTTTTCAGATATTTGGTTAATATAAGCATCGAGCATTAGTGTTAAACTTAAAAACTTTGTAGAAAATATCGATTGCATTGAGAGTAAACCACATTCTTTCATAAAACACAGCACTCCATAACTTCTATGCAATGAAAAGCCACATTCGTTCAAGATGGATCTAAAATCACTTTGTATATCTGAAAATCTGGAAAGAAAATGCTCATGTCGTAAAACTTCTGCCAAAAAAATTGCGGCTTCTTTTCTGAAATGTAGATGATCCTCTGTTCCTACTTCGTAATCACCAGTTACGCACCACGATATTATTTTCACTAGTTTCAATTGAAACTTCTTTCCCATGTCAATGTTATACTTGAAAAACAGTTTGCAAGTTATAAAAATCTTCTGGAGATTCACAATTGGTTGTCGTTTGTGCTCATAAATTAGAAGTAAGTACATAAATGGAAGAATGAGTTGAAGTCTTGGAGCCATTATTTTAAAATGACGAATTATGGCAAGAAATAAGTCATGGGATAGTGAACAGTCCACAGTGATTGCTTGTTGAAAGAAACAATAATACAAATTATATAGTTGGCTTAAGTTACATAAATCAAGCTTCAAATTGGTGTTTGGCTCCTGTGAAAATAATAATATTAAATAAAACTACTGAAAAATTATACATATATAGTGTGTCAAGGAATTTTTAAAAGCTTCGGACTATATCTTAACCTACAGAGCTATGTGCTGATATATTGGCACCAGTTCTCATCGGTTAAATTAACTCAATGATAAAATATATTAAAATGAAATATTTTTGGAACTGAAACTGAATTATTAAAACAGATCAAAGAGAAATACCATTTCATAAGTAGAAAAAGATTCAGAATTTGAAAGTTTATGTTAAAAATCGGTAATCTATGGCAAGGATATTACATATAACATTTAGTTACCTATATGACTCATCAATCACATTTTGCTTGGGATTAAAAGTGTAGAGTAGAATTGAAACAATACAAACATCTCTGTCTGAAATGGAAGTTTACCCCCGAATAGTTGAACTGAAGTATGGAATGCTGGCCATTCAGCCACTAGCTCTGTCTTTAATTGTTTTGTAGAATTTGGTGGTAAAAATTCCTTGAACAAATTATTAAGAAAGAAAACAGTTGACACGCATTTCATTCTATAAAAAATATATTTAATAACAAATCATTTACTATTCGCTGGTTTTCTTTAAATACAATATTTTTATGTTGAATCATTAACTGCATCTGCCAAGATTAATATCCTTTTTTTTAGCGTCTATCTTTAGTTCTGAACCTTAAAATTAAATTTAAAAATAAATATACCTTAATCACACACCAACAATTTCGACATGTGTTTTAGGCAATTCTATAAACTATATTTGAACAATTTGTCACATTATTATGATATCATTAAAAAAAGAGCACGTAGGTTAATATTTCCTTTTAAGTTTTACCACCTTAAGAATTCTTTGACACACTTAACACAGTTAAAATGCATTTATGTAAGAGTCTTTTAATGAATAAGAAATATAATATCAATAAATTTTATCAAAATATAACAATAGACTTCAGACAAAAACATTAAAAATTAAAATCAAGTTCTTATGGTTAGATACATGGCTTCTTTAAATAAAGTACAGTAAACAAATGACATGGTTGACAAAATTTCTGAACAAGTTACTCTAAAACACCAGGGTACAATATGACATCAATGAATTTTGGGTAAATACGGACATGTTAAATATAACGATACTACTATACTGAGTTATTGAAATCATTTGGACGCAATTTAAATCTATGAAAAATAAATTAGTTTCAGGACAAAATTTTTTATTCTCATTTTTGTTAATAAAAATGTTATTTGACAATATTTGCCGATGACAAGGCAGATTCATTTCCCTACCATTACAACTTGTTATTGTATGCTTGAAATTCGTTGAGTATAATAGTGGCATTACAAACTTTAGTTATTTAAAAGCTATATTGAGATTAGATTATGATTTAAGAGAAACAATTATAACTCTACAAAATTGAATTGTAAAGAATCATGCAAGATGGATTGAGGTGATTTTAATGAAAAAAACACAACATATAGCACATTGTAATAAAAGACTTTTTGACTCAATTTTGAAAGAATGAAACAATGTACTTCACTTCCATCTACTTGAGACGAAACACGTTTCTATAAAAAGCATAAATATTAAAAACTCTAATTTAACTTTCGATAAACTCGCTATGCCATTGCTTAGTTAGTAGATCACATGTAATGCCTAGTTTGTAGACCAGACATCTCAGTCATATTTAAAATATAAAAGATGATGCTTTTTTGAAATGATGAATTCATAATGTTCTAAATATGTTGAAAGACTTACTCTTATGTAATATTTCATTATGTACAATACTTCCAGATTTTGAATTCAAAATTATTCAGTACTGATAATAGCTTATATTTACATTTTCCATTAAAAGTACTTTAATTCAAGAAGAGTATTATTAACCAAAAAAAACATAACAGTTAATATTCAAAATTAACTATTCAAGTAATATATATTTTAATATGATATCTCGTCTAAAGACCAAATTACAAGACAGTGAATTCTGACCATCCACTTTTACTTAATATGAAAGAAAATATGAACAAAGGTTATCTATTCAGTGCAGCGATGGAAAGTCTCTTTGATCACATAACTTTCACTATAAAGAAATTCTGTGGATGGTTTTCACACTAGCGTAAACTATAATTAATATTCTTGAAAATACACTGCTCAAAATTATTAAAGGACATGGAGGTTGTGGGTTGATCTTGTACTGGAGAATTGCTTAGTTAATTGATACATTGTTGACAAATGTAGTAGGCTTATCAACGAATTCTATACATGATTTATTGAAGGTATTTCGTGAATCAGAAATTCCTTTAGTATATCATTCGAAATCAGCAATGTCCCAAAACAATTAAGAATAATATGAGCATAACTACTGCTTATAATTAATAGACTGGTAAATTTTCAGATCGATTAGATTCAAGAGTGAAAAGAAAAAAAATGAAAGAAATTTAGAATAATAGGGAAAACTTAATTCTATTGTACAGATAATTGTTTTTTAAGAACATGAATCATTTGTCGTGTTAGTCATAATGGTTAAATGTTCTCTTGTTAGTCATAATAGTTAAAAAAATCTTAGCAATTCAAAAACATTGTAAAAACTTGCAATTTTTATTAATTTTAGCATATTACAGACATATTACAGAGACTTGGCTCTAAAGGTATTTATTTGAAAATTATAGCAATGCTATTTATTCCAGACTTATAGAAATCAAATCATTTGATTGTTATGTATGCTCAGCCTTTGCATTGAAAAATTATAAAAAAATATAAAACAATCAAGTTTTTATAGTGTACTAGTAGACAAAAAACACAAACTGCATTTAATGTTGTTACCTGGTAAAAAGTTGTGATACTTTGTGCAAGGAGAACTACATAGCAATAAGATTCTAACTCTGATAGAGCTAAAATTGTAGCTGACTGGGATTTGAATTAATCATATCATAACATAACTGCTCATGTAAGTAAAGATCAGAAATGAGGTCATTTGCAAGAAAAGTGTCTGTTCGAAAAACTTGGGTATTATAGACTGATAGATTGAACACTATACCTTCAGCTACTCTTGACGTTTGTTTTCGGATGATGAATCACGGATATTTTACACTGTGATGTTAGACTTACACAAGTTTGATGGGACACTAGAGAATGCACATTGCCATTGTGTATTCGACATCGCATCGTCATGTAAATGCAAAACTAGGTGAACTGGAATGCGATGTCATTGGCTACACGTCTCTATCACCTCTTATTTCCACTAACAGAACTATGAATAGTAGCCATTACATTTCTATTAAATTAAAAGACAAATTGTTCTATGCTCTACTCCAGGCCAATAAAATGCTACATTTTAGCGAGTAGTGCAAGACAGCTTATCATCGGTTTTCATACAGAGACTTTGTTGCTACAGAAAATATAGAACTACTCTTCATAAGATCAGGAAAACGTGTAAGGCAGTTGACCTGCCTTACACGTTTTCCTGATCTTACTAATAGGACGCCTCTGGTCAACAAGTCCATGACTGGCATATAACCATAAGCTAATTATACAGACGATAAACTGTTGCATCGAGTTGAAATTGCATGAATACATGTACATGTCATATAATCTTTGACTCAAACCAGATGCTTGTAAATGCTTTTACTACTAGAGTAGGTTTTAGATACTGATTTCTCAGAATCTATGCTTCTGAATTTCTTCAAATCACTTGTTACTTTTAGTATACTATATTTGTCCAAATATCATTTTATTGCTTACATTTCTTCTTGGTGTAACAATTTTATTTGTCATTAGAGTGTGTATACATGGGTGTATACATAAGCTTATATTTACACATATATGAAGCACAAAACATTAAGATATTTACATTTAAATTTCTTGTCAATTTAAATGTAAAAATTGTATGGAATTAAACTTTTATTCAAAAAAGAAACAGTTTCAGTTATGTTATATGAATACAGATTCTTTTAAATGGTAAAAAAGAATAGCAACTAGAACTTAAAAACTAGATTTCTAGAGCATACTAGATTTATAAACTGTATTTTTAAAGTTTCTTGAAGAAACTCTACAGAAACTAATATTAATTCTTTTTCAAGATCCATCCATCACCAATTGGGTTGCTCATCAACTGATGGCAGAGCTACCCCAGACGAGCGCAGGATAAAAAAGTAAACTGTATTTTCCTCAAGAAATAGGATTTACTGTTACTATAAATGATTTTGGAAACTGGAGCTGAAGGCCAAGAAAAAATTGTGTTTTAGACTTCCTAAAAACTTGTTTTGAGTTATTAATAAATTTGTACTTAGCCAAAATTTCATCTAGATATATGCTATTTCCAAATAATTACAATTATTAAGTAACTTTTTGTAATAAAAATTGGCTAGATCATTAAGTAAATAAAAGATAATGAAAATTATGCAATGCAAAATAATTTGTATCCAAAAATTAAACTTCTTTTATGCAAAAAGTATTTTAATTAGAGAGAAATATTAGACATTTATATTATTGTATATATATTATCTTGAACGATTTCTAAGTTTATTTTCAGAAACATTAATTTAAAATATTACTAAATGAATATTTATTATAAAACTCAATCTTTCTGAATTAGAGAATAGGTGGTTAGATCAATTTCACCATATACAGAAATATCAAAGTAGTTCATTTAAATTAAAAATATTTCTTATAATTAAAGAAATAAATTTGAAGATACAGGAGAATAAAAACCTCCCAAATACAAAATCTTTTGGAATAAAGTAAAGTTAATCAAACTAATTTTCTCAAATGATAATAAATTATGGAATATGTGATAAGTACTGCTTAGAAATAATTACATTTGATACGTATTGATTAGGCTAGAATTAACTCCTAAATCAATACACAGCCATTAATAAGAATTAAAATAGACTTACTTAAACCACAAGAATGGCTTTCAAATTATTCTGAATAAATATTGTACTACTAGTATATATAATATATATTATAAATAATATAAAATTCTTACCTTATAGGTATTCTGAAATTCTTCAAAGGCTTGACTGAGACCTTTTATTTCCTTCAATAAAGAAAGAGAGTGTGCACATGAAATAACTGCACAAAATTTTTAATAATTTATAAGCATAGAATTTGAGTAGAATCATGCGATATCATTGATGCACAAATAATCTGTGAAACAGAAATGCAAATTTTTTAAAAATATTTTTACTTCTAGTTGCCCACATACTTGTAGCTAACTGGCTTATACATTTCTGGATACTTATATATAATTAAAGATTTCATGAAAAATATTTCTGTGAATATTTCTTTTTTTTGAAATACATTAGATAAAGTAAGTCAAAAAAAAAAAGTTATCTTTAACATATATAAATGCAGAAAAATATTATATTTAAATAAGAGTCTCATGCATAACAATTTGCAGAAAGTTATTAATAAAGGATATTTTTATCAAGTAATAAAAATTTCCAAATATTGTTGAATATTTGTATGTTATTTAGGAACTGTTGAAGTAGTTCAGTCTAGTAAATTTTCAGAGTAAGATGTTCTAGTAAAGTGATAAACATTTTTAATCAGCAATACATTTTTAAAGCATCCAAAATATTTTGATGGGACTTAGAAATGAAAGCTAATATGCTGTTCTTACAAAACACTAAATATTCTCATAACACAAAAAAATTCTATTCTGTAATGTAAAAACACGTATTGCTTTGACATACTTGAAATTATTTTTTAAAGCAGTATCAAAAGTTGGTGAGTTGCCTGGTACAGTCTCTTTTTGCACACAAGGGTTAATTGGATCAGAACTTTTAGATTGAAGTGGACCCAGAATTAAACATGCACACTTAGGGTGGGAACAGACACACAAATTATTGGACTAAAAATCAGTGTGAAGCATTCAGCTGCCAAGGCAGCACAGTATCAAAAGAGAAGCATGGGACAAAGCACATCATTAAAGTACCATTTTTCTGAAACTAAGTCAAAACAATGTTACATTAAACTTTAATCATGCCCTGCAGACTCATTTTATGATTTCTTTCCATGAATGGGAATCTAACAGGACACCACACAGATGATGTGTAGCATTATATATACATCGAAAATATACAGTATTCCCAAGGAAGGCTGAATGGCAGTGGAAATGCACTTCTTTAGAATTATTTGATAAATTAAGAAATATCTGAGAATGTCCATGTATGTAAAATTTTGTAGGTAGCACTTTGCTAAAGTAATATGGATCTAGTGATGTAGCAACCTTGCTATCTGACTAATTCAGAATCATAAAATTGATACTGGAGTGCTTATCACCTTAAGTAATGCTTACACTTCGAAGAACTTGCACATCATAACCCAATAAGAAAAATATATTGGCCTAAAATTGGCAATCTTGGCGAAAGATAGTATCAACATTCGAAGTATAATAGGAAAATTTCATGTTAAATATTATTTTACTGTCAAGTAAATTTTCATTTTACAAATAATGACTAAAAATGGTTTGTTTTCTATGATTCATTGATTCACATTTTTAAGAAGTTCTATACTTAATTAAAATTTTGATTTTGGGATTATTTTTAGTAAAGATTTTATCTTAATGAAGCAACTTCCAGATGCATTGCTCACCGTGCATACATAATTAAAGATTAATTTTTTAATATAAATGAAAAGTTTCACACAACAGAAAATCATTTACATACATCAAATACACCAAAGAATTCATTTAGCTCTATTATATGTTTATTTCTATAAGATAACTCATTTGTATTGCCAATAAATTATTGAAACTTTATCTTTATACATAGAGTTGATCATGTTTTCTCAATTAATTGATTTTACACAATTGAAAAATTATTTTTTCTGTTTGCTGAGTATCTTTATTATCTTCAATCTGTAACTAAGCCTAGCAATTTATGCATATATTTTATGCTGAAAACTGTACCATGTGAAGGAATTAATTTAAAAAAAATTTCTGGGTGGATGATAAGACAAGTAATGCAAATTAGAAATATCTGTCAAAAAAGGACAATTTTATATTACTGATTCTGCAGATTTAATAAAAATTGTAATTCAAAGTTTTAATTGCCGTCATAGATTTGCAATCGTTTGTTTGACTAACGATTGATATTTTAGTATTCAAAAACTAATTCATTTTTATCTATTTTTATAGAATCATTTATTAAGTTCAACAACTCAAAGCATTTAGAGCTATCAAAAATTATATTTTAAATGTTATTTATTTTAACAGAATAATAATAAAAGATTTTTTTCTATTTTTTAAAATAACCATATAATTATTATCAATTCAGTTATAATACAGT
>JAPDSC010121685.1:0-26916 GCA_026290005.1 Latrodectus geometricus | reverse complement strand
TATATATATATATATATATATATATATATATATATTCAGAACTGCAACATTTTTCCAGTTTCACTTTGTAACAAAATTTATACTTGATATAACAAGTATTCAGTTATAAGGCCCGCTGTCATGATATTAATGAGGCCTTGTTATGTTATTATATTGCTTAAATTGCATTTGAGATTTAAATTATAGCAATTAAAAAGTTTTTTTTACTATATAAAATTTAATTTTCAACACAATGATTGTAAAATGTGTGTAAAATATGCTCCATTACATATTTAAACTAATCTCTAAATTTGAATCTATAAAATAATAAAAACATAAATATCTGAAAATTTTATATTACAATAGGCACGAATTTAAATGCCTATATTCTTTTTTTTTATATCTGTGATTAGTTTTAATTTAATAACTGTTTAAATATTTAACAAAATGGTTATATGGAGGTAATATATCTGCATGAAAGTAATGAACAAATCAAAGACAGGAAATGGAAAAAATTTAGAAATATGGATTTAATTGGTCTTTCAATTTTTTGTTAACATATTTGATCATTTTAAGGCTACATTAAAACAATTTGTACCTTTTATTATAAACTAATTTTTAGAAAATATATGAATCAACATTTCTATCAAGAATTTATTTAACAAAAAATCTATGTGCTTTACTTGTAAAATGTATTTCATAAAAATGAATATATGATTAAAAATAATAACATAAATTTGAAAACAGTTCAAAGGTTTCTTAACTTTCAGATTTGTTATTTACTTTTAATATTTAGAAAGCTAATTATAGTGGCTTTAATTTTCCAATCAATTGAAATTAATGATTTCCTTATTTTTGGAAAAATTGATGAAAATGAATTATTTTTCAATATGTAAAACCATTTTAATAAACTCACATTAAAAATGTTTCTAAACTTTTAATGTGTATTTAATTTTTTTCAAAATAAATTATTATTTTTAGTGCTAAATGAAACTTTCTTTATAGATTTAATGAAACTAATTTTAAATGAAAGCATTTTATGGAAAAAATAGAATTTAGATTCAATGAAAATGGCATAATTATACCTTTATGAAAACATAATAAATTTACTTTCATGAGAACACAGGTTATGAAACAATTTTATTAACATAGTTAACAATATGTAGAATTAAATTTTAAATATTTGATATAATTTCATATTTGGTGATAAAAGTGTAATATAACTATCACCAAATTTTCATAACTTATTTTATGAAGTATGTAATCTGCAAATAATTGAAATTCCCTTGGGGGAGCCTACAACCGCTAGAGGGCACATTTACCAGGTGGCGGATCAGAAAATGGCTTCTTGGGCGCTACTTATGGGGGCAGAAGGGGAAATCATTTATCTTTTGCAGACTAACAGGTAGAAGTCAAGCTTCTTGAGGCAATGGTAGAAATCTTCCAAGGATAGTGCAATTGAAACAAAATTTTCAAAAAAATAAAAGATATAGCTTTGAATATATATATATATATATATATATTTATATTTATATAAATATAAAAATTTATATAAATTTTTTTTTTTTTTTTTGGCAAGTGAAACGTTGAATATACTTCCAAAATCTTGCCAATTTATTTCTTTAAAATTGGAAAAGTGTTTCATACATAAATAAATAAAAATCTAAAACATTATCTATTGAAAAATTATTACTAATTTATAACAAGACACTACTGACAACTGACATTTAGGTTCTTGATTCAAAAGTATTTCATATTATAATTTATATTTTGAAATACCGAAATACTTGATTCATCAAATAAGGTTTTAAAAAATAGAGAAGCCAAAACTTTTTCTATATTCAGATTTAACAAAACTTTTTACTTCATCTTTAATGTAAATATACTTATATAACTAATATCTTTTAACCTTATTCCAAACACATTAGCACTTGAGTAATTTTAATTTTTTTTAATAAAAACACATAGAATATATGAAAATAAACATTACAAACGAAAAAAGTAAATATTGCTTCAAAAGCAATACATTTATTAAGTTAAATGGAATACTTATTTAAGAAAAATTTATACTTACAAGTTCATAAATGTTACAAACATGTGAAATACCGGATTTAACAAACTGAAAATATATAACATTTTAAAATTAAATAGTAAATTTATGTAAGTTTCATATATATTCTAAAAATATATAAAAACAAATTTATCTTCAAATTTCCAAGAAAATTTTATTCAAGTCTTTCATATAAAAATGTTTATTAAATATAATTTAAATAATAAAAAGTAATTTTAAAGAAGTATTTCCAACTCTGAGACAATTTTTCTACAAGGAAGCATTTCTCACAAATAAATAATCAAAGGTTTATTATTTTCCATGGTACTTAAAAATATATATTATTTAAGAAATAAATAGATGAATATCTTATTATTTAAGAACTCTAGATAATTCTCTCACATATTCTTTCATTTAAAATTTTAGAATCATTTTATTTTCAATTATAAATTAAATTATTTCAAAGAAAAAATTTATCATCAACACTATTGTTAATTAACATGCATCCAAAAATTTTATATTGAAAATATTCTTATAATCATAACCTATTTATTTCTAAACAAAAGATACTTTGTTAATTCAGACAAATATTCAGTATGATATTAACATACTTAACTAAGAGAATAAAATGATAATAATCAAATTTACATTTTCAGAATGCTGTACAAAGAAATCGATTAGAATGAGGTGAATTTGGAAGGAGTATTTCAGTTGAAATGGAAGTTTCAGATTCCTTTGACTCTTAAATGATTTTTGGCTAATAGTATGAAATTTCAAGTCTTTCATGTCAATGAAAACAACTGATGTCAATGAAATCAGCTGATGAAGCCTTTAAACCCAACAGTAAATATGTATTAATACATCTCAGAAATTCTATATTTCTCATTTCTTGTTCTTTTCTCGATGAGTTGAATATAGAAATATCTCTTGTAATATTTTTTCTTTAATAATATTAAATTACCACATTTCTCTAATACTCTTGTAAAATTTCATGCCAAGTAATTTTTGCTCAGATATCTTTTTAAATATATAGTTTCAGTCATTATTTTCCGGGATATTGGTTTGAAAGAAAGTACACATAGTTATATATATATATCCATTTAAGTAAAAATACATGTACATATCACTAAGCTTATACAAAAAATGGTAATTGTTCCACTAGCATTTCAATAGCAATTTTAATTCACAAAGTATGTAGATCTAAAGTTAATTTTATTTTGAGATTTCTAAAGGCATGAATTATTGGAAAGAAAAAGTACTTGGTTGATTATAGCAACTGAAGGTTTTAGCTTATAGTACGAAATTTTTATTTTGAAATATAAACAAATGATTTTAAACAACAAAATATTGGTACTTTTAAATATTAATTTTAAAATAAGTAGTTTTTTTTTTTTAAATCATGCTGCACAAAATATCTACATGTTCGCAACCACATTAAAAATTTTCAGATACAATTAATATTGTGTAAAAAAATTTAACTTATAACATACGATAGCACAAAATTTTGAATATTAATAACTTGATAAACTTTATTGAAATAATACTTCAAAACTGTTATTTAATCAAAGATAGAAATTCACATGTCCCATTTGTAGCAAAATGATATTTTAATCATAAAAATTTTGAAATAACGATATATCAGATTTAAATAAAAAATTATTGCAGTATTATAAAAAAACATTGCAACATTTCAAAATATTTTGATGCATTTAAAAACATTTCAAAATAAAAATTTATACAGGTTTCAAACAAAATCTTTTTAAGCTAAATTTTTTTAAAGCTTAAAATTGACAAGTCAACAAGATTAAAAATTCATTGCATATATACTCTTTGTCAAATAACATCAACTAATAATTTATTTATATGTATACTGATATCAAATAATCTTTGTCAACTAATACTTTGTATACATACTCTAACCATGCATATTTTCATTTTCATTTTTCACCAGAATAATATTATTAGCAATGGGTTATTACAATAACATACATACTAACTAAACTAACATTTCTACAACAAACTTTTGTATTTCTAAATACTAAAAGTTTCAATTTCAGAGTATTTTATAGAAAATTCTTTTCAGTTAACACTCATTGTTTGTATTCCATTTTATTCTCAACGAAAATGAATTATTTTAGCAAAAAATTTAGAATCTTTAAACCTATTGTAATTTAACTATTAAAGCTGTTGTCTGTATCCTTTATAAATTCAGAATAAAATAAAAAGCTTAAAATATGAAAAAAGTATATATTTTGTTTTTTTACCTTGGAACAATGAATAAAAGTAAAATGAAGAATTAGAATAAAATGAAACCAGAGACTAACATATTATAAAAAGTTGCATACAAAGAAAATATATTTAATTCATTTTTCTCAAAAAAGTTTTAGGTTTAAGGTTTAATGCATGAAAAAGACAATTTAACCACTTGCAAATTCCATAGTTTTGCTCTATCCATAAAAGTCTGTTACAGAGGCTGCTTATTTTCAACAAAATATGCAGTTATAAAATGATTAATATATGAAATATTATATTTAAATTTAAGTACTAATGAACAAAATAAATACAATTAGAATATACTGATTTGCTGAAAATATATGAGAATATGTTGAACTCAAAACACTTATTTTTTTCAAAATTTTACTTAAAATCAAAAATTTATGGCAAAATTTTTCAATAAAATACTCAGTCACCTGTTTTCAACATTCTGTACAAATTAAATAAATAAGTAACTTTACTTCATCACAGATTTTAAACTAATTAGTAGGAATTATCATATTGTATACATTTAGTTGCTTTTTTTGTAGGTTTGGTGTGTCTGTTGTGCTCAAGAGTCATTTTTTGCACACCAAGGCTAGTTAGACAAGGACCTACAATTTTTCCACTGGTTATATTATTTCCATCCATCATATATTTATTCATTTTCTTTAAAGGTTAATCTTGATTTCGCTTAAATTTCCTAGTTGATATTTTTCAGTTTCTCTTTCTGAATAAGTATTACATTTTTCATAATCAGAACTATTTTTAGAGAGAGAAATAATCTTATTCGTAATTTTTCCACTCCACCCGTGTGGTGACGGGGTGTGAAAGAATAGTCCCAATGTAGCTCATGCATGTCGTAAGAGGCAACTAAAATTAGTACCCAGAGCTTGAGAGTACAGCAGAGTACCCTGTCCCTGGGGATTATATCAGGGGAATGGCCCTCCAGGTTGGGAGTTGGGCATAAAGCTAACAACCTCATCCCAGAAAAAACTCCTTGTTCAGAAATCTCAAGTAAAAACCGAACAGAACACATCCAGAGGACTCAGAACGAATAACGAAATAAAAATAGGCTTTTGGAATATGCGCACTTTATGTAGGGGAGGAGCATTAAGGAACCTAATTGATGAGGTTAACAAATATCAAATAGATATCTTGGCTATTCAAGAAATAAGATGCCTTGGAAATGGAAAATTAGATAAAAGAACATGCAGTTTCTACTATAGCTGTCAAGGTAAACAACATCAGTTTGGGCCAGGTTTTATAGTTAACAAAAAGATGAGAGAAAGAGTTATTGACTTTAAACCTATAAATGAAGGAATGTGTAAGATATACATTAGAGCTAAACCCCAAAATATTAGCATTATATGTATGCATGCACTAACAGCGGATAAGGACGAGATGGAAAAAGATAGCTTTTATGACATACTTGAAGATACCTACAACAAGTTCTCAACAAATGATATTAGACCGATTATAGGTGACGCTAATGCAAAGATAGGAAAGAATTTTGTAACACAGAAGCACAAGGGTAGTAAATGTTTACATGACAAATTTAATGATAATGGCACTAGATTACTAGATTTTATGGTGGAAACAGAAATGGATATTGGAAGTACTGTATTCCCACGTAAAGACATCCACAAAATGACATGAATCTCACCGGATACAAAAACTCAAAACCAAATTGACCACTTACTTATTGACACAAGACATAGGAGTAGCCTCCTTGATGTTCGCAGTTATCGTGGAGCAAATAGGAGGTAAGGAACAAAAGGATAAAGTATTGGACACAGAGGCACTGAAAAACAAAAAGATACTAAAAGACTATAAAGATAGAGTCAAACTTAAACTATCAAGTAGTGACGATATACAAAGGGGTAACCATAGCTGGAAAAATCTTAAATCCATTATAATTGAAGCAGCTAAAGAAACTTTACCAGAACTTGAGAGAAGGAAATGTAAGAGCTGGTATATATGACACAGAATGTGAAATATTGACAAAAGAGAAAAACAGAGCATTTAGGGTAATGGTTAAAAAACATCATGCTAGAAAAGCAGAGGGAAAATATAAAGAACTTAGAAAACATGAGGAGGTTTTACACAGGAGAAAAAAGAAAATATTTTGGGAGGAACTGTTTTGTGAAATTGAATCTTTAAAGAAACAAAAGGAAGCATGGAATCTTTATCAAAAAGTTAATAGCATAAAGAGAAATTTTTGCTCAAGGACATAGACATGTCGTAACAGTGAAGGTGAACTAATTAATGACCAGGTAGAAATGTTACAGAGATGGAGAGAAACATCAGAACACACAAGCCTAAGAGACCAAGGTGATGAACAAGACACCCCTATTCTTTATGAATTTGAAATTGCAATAAAAAAATTAAACAACATCAGTTCTGCTGGCTTGGATGGGATCAATGCAAAGCTCCTGAATATTAATGAGCCTAAACTTATAGAAGAAATTCATATTATCTCTAATGTCTGGACACACGAGCTAATGCCCATTGAATGGGAGGAAGGTGCCAAATGTCCAATTTATAAAAAAGGAAATAAATTTGAGAGTGAGAACTACAGAGGAATTACCCTTTTAAACATGACATTTAAGGTTCTAACATTTTGTTCAAACCACTATCACCGTATACAGAAAAAATTATTGAAAATTATCAATGCGGATTTTAAAGAGTGAGATCAACCATAAACCAGATCCACACAATCAGACAGATCCTTGAAAAAACAAAAGAATTCAATATCAATACTTAGCATTTATTCATTGACTATAAGGCAGCACATTATAACACTGATAGAGTAAAACTATATGAAGCAATGTTTGAATTAGAAATACCTGAGAAATTAGTAAATCTTACAAAAATGACTCTTAATAGAGTTAAATGTAAAATTAAACTTGGTTCAACCTATCTGAATGTTTTTTTACAGAAAAAGGGCAGAAGCAGGGTGATTCCCTGTGATGCCTATTATTAAATATCGCATTGGAAAAAGTTATAAGAGACTCAGGTATTCAGACACAATCAACCATTTTACAAAAATATATACAAATTTTAGAATATGCAGATGATATTGACATAATTGGCAGAACCTGTAAATTAGTAAATGAAGCTTTTTCTGCATTCAAATCGGCAGCTAAAAAGATTGGACTAACAATAAACAAAGAACAACCATTGACAGTTGGAGATAACAGCTTTGAAATTGTTGAACAGTTCAAATATCTAGGCTCAATAATAATAAAAAATAATGATATTAAAATTGAAATTAGGAACAGATTAAATATGGCAAATAAATGTTATTACAAACTGAGAAATCACTTTAAATCAAAACACATGGGCATAAAAACCAAAATTAATCTTTATAAAACTTTAGTAAAGCCAGTAATTATGCATGGAAGCAAATGTTGGACTATGAACAAATCTGAAGAAAATAAGGTATTAATATTTAAACGAAGAATACTAAGAAAGATATTTGGAGCCGTTAAAGAAAACAGAGTGTGGAGAATCTGTTACAATCATGAACTATACTATAAATTTGGAGAGCCAAATATAGTGAAATCTATAAAGATCTATCAAGATGGTTGGGACACATTTATAGATACAATGATTTAAACCCAACAAAAAAAGTTACATTTCAAAAAGTTGATGGAAAAAGGGTAGAACTAACACCAGATGGATTGATATGGTGAAGAAATTGTAGTCTACGGGTGGAGAAATTTGGCAGCTTTTGGTTTCCGATGGAAGAGACTTTCAGAGACAGCGTTGGTCTGCAGAAGGCTGTAGTGATATAGAAGAAAATTTTATGACTCATCATCTTGCAACTTAATTTGTAAAAAGTTAGAACTTGGGTTATTTATGATAAGAATCTATAATTTTAGACGTGAAATTGACACTTAGAAACTAAAACAAATCGTATATCCAATAAAATTTCCTTTCAATTCAGAAGTGCTAAAAAATTTCTTTTGACATTTTAACAATTAGATTTGTTCCATTTTTGATTGATAGTCCTCTAAGAAATAAAAAAGGAATCCTTACAATTAATCTATAATTTTAGACATGAAACTGCCACTTAGAAACTGAAACAAATCGTATATCCAACAAAATTTTCTTTCATTCAGAAGTGCTAAATAGCTTCCTTAAACATTTTTAACAATTAGATTTATTAAAATTTTTGATTGATAATCCTCTAAAAAAAAAAAGAATCGTTTAAATCAAAATAAATGCTGTTGGATAAAACTGTATCTCGATTTGATCTTGTCAAGATGACAATAACAGAAATTCAAAACTTTTCACCACAAACAGTTCCATATTATAATTCATACAAATGAATTATATTACCCTTACTGTATGTCTAAGGTATTATTTGATCACTTACATGGAAAAGTCATCTGTGTCATTTTTATAATCTGTGATAAAAACCTAAATCTTTGAAACTGCATATACCCCTGCCTATTTAATCAATTTTGTGGCAATAGCATGACAGTTACAATTTCAATAACTAATCACCAATGACCTGCTTAAACACAGGAAACATTTATTTCGTCACATTCTTTGCTTGTGATTGTACTTTAGAAGTCATACATAAATACCTACATATTGCTGATACATATTACCATAACTTTTGTTCTATGGTCAGGACAAAAACAAAGTAAGAAATAAACATACTTGCTTCTTTAATCAATAACTATAAGGCTAAAGGTGAAATTACCTCTTGTAATATGAACACTAAAAACAATTAATAGTTACTATAAAAACACTGGAAAAATTGGAAAGCAACTACATTTTTAGGTAAATGATTTGTCATTTGCAGTTTTCAATAGTTTCAGTAGTTAAAACTTTGTTTCTATACATAACATTTTGAACATATAAATCAATGTCTCAGAGCAAGGCGTCAATTGTCGCTGCATGTCTGGGATTAGAAATTTGGCATAGGGAAACTGTAGCATTTGCCTCGAGGCATCACTTGATTGAATAATTTTGATGGAGAACAATTGAAAGACTAGAGGTAAGACAAAGTCAATTAGAAGGGGCTAGATGGATGACTGTGAGTCCTTCTACAATTCATAGACTTTGGCAACAAATTCTAACCCAGGATTCTGCATCCAGGAGGTTCAGCCAAGGATGGCAATAGTGCTACCATAAGTGATGATGACCAATATTTGACATTCTGTCCACAAACGAATAGAACTGCAACTTTAGCTGAATATCATGCCATATGCTGGAACATTTGCCATTAGCACATCAACATATCCACTGGATGCATGATGAAGGGAGTGCTATTCTCCTTATAGACAAGTCCAGCTTTGGCCTCAAAAGTAATAGTATTCACATTTTTAATTTGGTGAGAAAGTGAAACTTGTTTTTATCCATCAAACATCCATGAAAGAGATGCATATGGATCAGCCATTACTTGTGTTTGGGGCAGTATCTCTTTGGGAGGATGCACAGACTTCCATATCTTTTCTTCTGGAAATGTAAATTCTCACACTTATAGAGATGACATCTTGGATGCTTATGTGTGCCCTTAAGCCAGGGCAATAGGTGATTTTTTATGTGATATAGAATGATTATTCAAGATCATACAGGACATGCAAAATGGATGCTTATTTTGAACAGAAAACAAATCAGTGCATGCTGTATCTAGTTCAATCAGCGAACCTTAACCCAATCGAGTACATTTAGGGCGCTCTATGATGTATAGTTTCTCTCAACCCTTTTCCTAGGACACTAGCCACACTTTTAACTGCTTTGCAAGAGCAATGGATCACATTTCCAGCATAATCAATAGACCACATAATTGAAAACATCACACATTGCTGCATGTAACGTACTACTTCTTGGAGGCATCATATTACATATTAAAGGCACTACTCCGATAACAAACTTACATCTCACATGTGTTCATTGTAAACATGAGCTAATTTTTATAATACCATAATTGTTTGGTGATTCCTATGTAATATATGTAAATATTATGTTGCATAATGTGTATAAGTTTCATCAAATTCCACAGAATGGTATTTAAAATAAATAAAATGTGAGATTGATCATGGATTAAATAATAATAAGCATATTACATTTGCAAAACACTGATGAAAGTTTTTCATTCTGTTATGAAATTTATATATGAAAATATTAAATCATTGTAAACAGATAAAGATAGTTTAACACAGCTTGAGAAGATGGAAGACTTACGAAGATTTGAAATCAATGATTAATTAATTTGATAGCTCTGACCGTAAACGAAACAATAAGTTATAAAGAAAATAATACACAAGTAGGGCATTAGATAAAGTTAAAGATAAAAATAATGGAAGAATTTTTAGATTTAAGTTTAAAATATATACTTAAAAAACTTAAAATTTATGATAACCAGTATTAATCATACATAATATTTACCTGATCAAATTCTTTCTTATTTTGTTCATAATTCAAACCCTGGAAAAAGCATGAAAAAATATAAGCACGCAAATATATTTAAAAGAATATATTTATGATATAACAGCACAAGTTACGAAATTGAAAATATTGGATTTTCAATTTATAGGAGAAAAAGAAATCCATTGTTTTTGTGTGAACTTAAGGCTTACATGCTTTTAATTAGCTTTATGCAAATGATTTCCAATTGTTTTGTGGATGATCTTTAGCTTTTGAACGGCTGACATGGCGATCAACTTCGGATATTTTTACGATTTTATTGATCTTTCCCATGATAGGCCTACCAGTGCGAGGTGCATCATTAACATCAAATATACCTTAATGGAATTGATGAAACCAGAATAATGCATAATTGACTGTTACAGTATCAGCACCATAAACACCACTCACGATTTTCACCTACCTAACTTATGGTTTCGCCTTTACGAAGAAAAACTGTAAATGTAATGCACTTTATATTAGTTGACTTCCATTTTTAACACCCTGTATTTTATAACTGAATGGATGAAATAAAAGCAACAAAACACTCTTTTATTGCCATGATCATAAATCTGAAAATGTATAATCAATACTGAACAAGATATCAAACACTACAGTGATTGACTGAAAAATTAATAGATTTCTTTTCCCCAATCTAATACATCTATGACAGAATATAACTATTCCATTCTTATAGTCACTAATTAAATATTCACTGAAAAGAAATAGTTTTCAGTGTACAGAAAATTCTGAATGTGATGTTTAAATTCACTAGAAAATTAGATATCTGTGAAAAGTAAGAATTATGTTTAGGTTTTGATTCCATCTTTTAGTGTACTCAGGTGATAGCTGGTCAACTCTTAAAGGACATTCATACCTGCCAACTTTCGAAAAAGTGCTTCAGTAAAACTTTTTGCTAGTCAAAATTACACATCAGATATATATTTTTTTAGTTTAATAAATTAAGAATAAATTATTAATTAACTAAAGTGTAAATACCAAGAATTTAATTCAACTAAAGATTTAATTTAAATTTTATATTCAGTTGTTTTAAATTCATAGAATGTAGAAAGCATTCATAATGTAATATTATTTGTGCTTTCTGAATATTAAAAAATATACTTGCAAGGAAATAATTTTCATTCCACAATGAAACTAAATTACAATCTGTTTTCAATCATTTTATCATAAAAATAAGTTATCTAGACAGGATTATTTACATATTCACAATAACTTTTAAAGTAATAATTAGAAACAAATCAACAATTAATAAAATTAAAATTCTGAGTTAAATAATTTAAAAATCTATAAAATTTTCTTGATTAAAGAAATTTCTTTAATATTTTATACATTTGAAGAGTTCATCGGCGTAACAGTCGTTTTTTTTTTATTTTTTTTTTTCCTAACAAACTCTTACTCATAACAAAATCCATCACCTAAAGATTTCACAATAAGAGCATTTTCTAACTTATTATCAGATAGTGAGATTCTAAATTCATTTTTATTCTTTTTTACTAAATTAAAAATACTTTCATACTCTTTAAATTAAAATCTATAAGGAAAGCAAATAAAAATGGTGTCAAATGTGTTAATGTGAAGTGACAAACAAAGCACGCGCGGTATAAAAAAATTGTATAAAATACGCAATTCGTATATAATCCATTTCTTTCATTTAAATATTAATGAAGCAAATATATATTAATTTATAAATTAAGCAAATATATAATAATTATATATGTGTAACATCGTTTTAAAAGATATTAGAAGCTAAATATCGATAAGTTTTACAAGAATCTTCTCGAAATTATCGTTCTTGATCGATCTCGTGCTTTCATCTCAAGTTTATCGCACTTTGCCATGAAGTGGATCTAGATTGATATTTTTCATAATAAATGCTTTTTTTCCCTATACAATTTATTAAATTTTTAATCCTACTGTGCATCTTTTTTGTTTTATGTGACACCCATATTATCAGCAATACATGTTTTAGGCTATTCGCAGGAAAAAATTTAGGATTATACGCCGCTGCGGATTATGCGACGCTTTTTTCCCGATCACTCGAAAGAACGGCCATGCGGATAATACGCCGCTGCGGATTATATACAGGAAAATATGGTAAATAAAATATATGTAATAAAGAAGATATATAAAAACAGTATACAGGGTGATCCAAAAGTCAGGACGAACTTTAAAAATGAATAATTCGAAAACGAATCACGATACAAAGATGCGGTTTGCACCAAACGGATGGAAAAGAAACCGGGTTTTGTGTGGCAATGAAAAAAGAAATGGTTCTGTTGGCGACCAACAGATGGCGCTGTTGGATTTCTAATGTAGGATTATGCAAAGCAACAAACGATATAAAAAGAAGCAACTGCAGCAGGTAATGGTAGTCGAAGCTGATATGCATCGAAATGCTGTCCATAGTTGAGAAAGCCCCCTTAGTTAAACTGTTTTATAAGAATTCGGAAAGTGCCATTGCGGCATTTCGAGCATATCGCTACATGAAGGGTATTGCGAGACAGCAAAGGACCAATAACGTCTTCTGCATTGAACAAAATTGTGAAAAAAATTGAAGCTAAAGGTTCTTTGGCGTAACGTCAAAGAAGTGGACGTCCCTCAAGTCCAGCTGCTGTTGCCATGACAGTGGAGCAGACGGTGCAAGGCATGTCGGCAATTGCTGCACATGGGGAGTGCAGTGTTCGAGAAGTTTCGAGGCAGACAGGAGTGTCGTATAAAAGTGTCAGGAGAGCGCTGCGAGTAACTTTGCAACGGTATTCCTACAAGTTGCAACATAACCAAGAACTGAAACCTCCTGACATCGACTCTCGCCGACATTTTGCGAATTTGGTCTTCAATAAGACGGAAAAGCAGCACGACTGGCTTCACACTGTGCTTTGGACAGATGAAGCACATTTCACACTCTCTGGCGCTGTTAACACCCACAATTGTCGAGTGTGGACCACAGAAAATCCACATGCATTTGTTGAGGTACCCTTGCAACAGCCTAAAGTGACAGTCTGGTGTGGCTTCACTGCTGATTTCATAATTGGTCCATTTTTTTCGAGGAAGTCACACAGACAGGTTTCCAAACAGTTTCTGTCACCGGTAAGCGATATGTAACTCTGTTACAGAACAGCATTATTTATGAACTGCAAGCGGGACAGGCTCTCCAAACAGTCACCTTTATGCAAGATGGAGCACCACCTCAGATTGTTCTGCCTGTGCAACGCCTGCTACGCTCAACATTTGGGGAGGATCGCATTATCAGTCGCTACTTTAATCACGCATGGCCTCCTAGATCTTTCGATCTCACACCCTGTGACTTTTGGCAGTGGGGCTTCTTGAAGTCAAAAGTGTACCGCGACCAACCGGCATCACTAGCGGAACTGAAAGATGCCATCCGCCAAAATGTGTCTGCCATAACACAGGAAATGCTACTAAATGCTGTGAATGGTGTGGTGACTCGTCTCACAGCTTTACTTCTGAATTATGGACAGCACATTGAACATTTACTGTAGTAGGTACTAATTAACTGTAATTAATCTGACTTAATTACCATTTTTTCATTTGTAAATCATCTTTTGTTGGCAAAAAAACACTATAGCGCCATCTGTTGGTCGCCAACAGAACTATTTTTTTTTCATTGCCACACAAAACCCGGTTTCTTTCCCATCCGTTTAGTGCAAACCGCATCTTTGTATCGTGATTCGTTTTCGAATTATTCATTTTTAAAGTTCCTCCTGACTTTTGGATCACCCTGTATATTATTTTGCTCACTTAACTACTAACAAAGGGTAGTGCAAACATTTAATTTCTTTAAAAACAAAACATTTTCTCAGCTGAAATGCTCAGAAAGATTACTGAGCAGATTTAATTTGTTAGCTACAGTTTGTTTAACTGAAGATGAGGATATCCTTTTTCTGAGGAGGCAGAATTAAAATCCACACATATGCAAAGAAACATTGAATAAATTCTTTCTTAGAATACCTCACATAGTTTGGTAATAAAGTATTGCTGCTCTAAAAATCTGACCTTGAATTAGAACCCTTAATTTTCTATTATTTACCCTAAGAAGCGCAGTAAGTAAACTCTTCTTCCTGATAATTGTAAAGGTTAAAAAAAAATAAACGGGTGAACAGAGACTTAGCTGCTGATTGATTACATTATTTCTTGATGAAAATAGTCATTGAATGTTTTAAATTCAACGAAATTCCTTATTTATTTAATTATTTCCGTCACAAAAAATTCATAAGAAAAATTGTACAAAAGTATCTTGTGAAAAAAAAAATTCTTTGATTATGAAAATAGCATTTCATTCCAATGATCACATTAAGTGTGATAAGAGGCAATGGGTAGAAAAAAAGTTGAAAAATCTAGGCCTACATAGAAATTTACAAAATATTTTCAGAAATTTCAATAAATTTGTGAAAATACTGAAAATGCTTTTTTAGTGATAGTAGTTGTAGTTATGTAAAAACTAAACAGGTTTTTAAAAACAATTTTAAAATTTTTGTGAACTGAAATATTTTTTATTTTCTACTTCACAAGAAAAAGAAAAAAAATCCCTAATGTAAACATAAGAGTTTTCTTTAAATTTCCCTTCAACTCAATTTAGCAACTGTTAAATGACATATTTAAGATAGATATATTTAAGAAATACAAAAAAATAACAAGTTCAAAATTGGAGAATAAATAATCTACAATGTAGAAAAATAAAAGTATAAATAAAAAAATTCTGAGCTATCCATCTCACTGATATGGAAGTGTTACATATCTGGTTATTTACACCTTAAAATGGTCCAAATATGATTGATATAATCTTTTTTAAAATAATGTTTAGAATGACTAGAAAGATTTTTATAACTGGAAACAAATTAATGCAATTTTACTAAATAATATAAATTTTAAAAAATCAACGAAAATTAAAATTTTTAAACTTATGGTAAAATTTATAAAAATATACGATAGTTTAGTTTTTTATTAAACTTTTTTTCAGTTACTATAAGAAATTATGTAATGAATTATGTATATAAACTTTGCATCATGGAACGCAGCACATGTTATTTATGTAAAATTATACTAATATGTAAGACTTGCATAGACAGTGATTTATATTCACATATTGAAAGAGCTAAAACTGGAAACATTTTCAAGACATCACTATGCCAGGTTTGTTATCTGATATGTTTTTCAATATTTAAAGATTCCACCATCCAATCTTTTCCGAAGACTGCAATTTCGAAATATAATAGGCAGTTTCATACATTGTAATTTGATATATGCCAAAATATCCAGTGGTATATAACACTATATGAGAAAATACTGATCAAAGTGAAACCAAATACAAGTTTAATCAAATATGGCAAAAAAATAAGTATACACCAGCCCTTGTTCTAAAAACATAATATCATTTAAATTCTTAAATTACCACATTTTACAACAAATACTTTGACAATATGCAGGTAGAATATTAAATTTTGATAACTATTGCATTACTTCACATGCATTTTAAGTCCAGAATATACTCCCTACATAGTAATACAGATTTTTATAATAAATCAGGTATTTTTAGTTACTACAAACAAAATGAAACAAGTATCTAATGCATTACTCAATAATTATTTTCCAGCAGATTAAAAATAATTACCTGATATATTTCTAGAGCAGAATTCATCAAATCTTCAATATCCAGACGATGAAAGAAGCTTGCATCAATAAAAAAAATTATTTTCACCTAGAAAAAACAATTAGTAGCTGAAATCGAAAATCAATTATAGAGATAATAACGATGAGTTATTATTGATGTAGAAAAGCATGTTATAAATAAAATCCTTGATAGGTCTTATAATGTTCCTTTGACAAACGATCAAAGTCATACGAATTTATACAATAATCTTATAACTAGGCTTTATGTAAAAATATTTAGAAGGTAATCAATTGGCTTATATTTTACAGAAGATAATATTTCTTTCTATTATTAAGAATTTTAATTTAAGATATTAAAATTCTTAATTAAGTTGTCATTGTAAGGATACTTAGAAACTTTGCCAATCCTTTCAAGATTAGTAATTAAGATTTTATAAATATTAGAGTAGTTTTAGGTGACTCACAAAAACTAACTCAAATATGCATGCAAAGATGGCATCATAAAATACAATTTATAATAAACCTATTACAATTTTCTATTTTGAAAATTGAAGAAACATGAATTGCATGTGAACACATCAACTTTATTTCACACGATTTATTCTAAAGAAATCTAATTTACTTAAAAGAAAAAGTAGATGTATCATCACATGTTTTATTTAAAGGAAATGTAATTTACTTGAAGAAATATACAGTTTCATTCTGATTGAACATTTTTTACTTAAAAACCCTTGACTCAACCATGTTGTGGTAAAAAATATAGTTATGAAAGCTAAAGAACTAAACAATACACTTTAATATTCAAGAAAATTAAATTTTAAAACCAGTTAATATTTACTTTTAAATTACACTAGCCAGCTTAAAAAAATATTAAGACTTTATAACTTCAACATTAACAATTTTTTTTTTTTGTCTTTTACACATTTTTAACATAAAAACTATTTAAAAGAAACACTCTTAAGGTATTCAAATAGTTACGCATGTATAGAATGCAAAATTCGGATAATTAATGTAAAGTTTTAGAATACATAGATTCTCACTTCAATCCATCTTCACAAAGTACGTACAAATGATGCCATATAGAAAAGGGAAACATTTTAAAGTGAGTTAGTCTTATAGAAGTTTAATTTATTTGTCAACTGAATATGTTAGACATTTCATACTTTGTGAAAAACTGGAATACCTGTCACCATGTATTAATAATTATCATGAATTTACTCATGAATAAGTTTACTGTTTCTTTCTAAAATAATATTAATCTATTACTCTACTTTTATTTTTACTAGAGTTTATGAAAATTAGTTTGGATTTTCCTTAACAAGATCAAGTTAGATATCCCTTGCATAAGATCGGTCAGTTTCAAACTTTTAGGTTATTTTTCAAGAAGTCAGCTTCCAAGGATCAAATAGCATCTACTTTTGGGTGAATGGATTCACAAACCTCATTGCTTTTTCCAGTAAATATGTTAATGCTCCCACCTATAAAGATGAAGCCATGGATGCTTATGTGCGTACTTAGGCTGGGGCACTAACGGCCGTATTCACCAAACAAGGGTTAACTTGAGTGTAGCCTAACTTGGATATAAATCAACTCTAACATAAGTCGCCGATTTTTATTATCGAATCGGGGAAATCCCCGTGTAAAACAGCTTTGGAGTTAACTGAACATGACATGTAAGACGGCTTCTGATTGGCTAGCAAAAAATGTAAACAAAGCTTCGTAGTGAGCGGGAAAGTATATTGTCAAAATGGACAAAAGATTAAATTTTACACCGTTAGAAATTGCGACACTAATGACTAAAAAGTTTCAAAATCATTTTACCTACTTTCATATACACATCTGGCTCTTCTTTCCATTAATTCAAGATTTTGCAAATCTTGCACTTCAATGTCAACAAACATATAGCTTAACTCCGCCATTATTTGCTGACTTGGCGCTAACACTCCGAATTCGTAGGGTTATTCTAGGGATACACATAGGTGAGTTAATCGCTGTTTTTGTAGTGGTGAATAATGTTTCATGACTTAACTCGCTCTTTACCCTGAAACCCCGTTTAACTCTGGTTGGTGAATACGGCCGTAAGTGATGCTTTTGTGCTACAGTATGATAACACGAAGCCACACAGGGATTGCATTGTGGATGCTTATCTTGAGTAGAAAACAATAGAGTGCATACTGTGACCAGTTGATACCCAGATCTTAACCCATCCAAAATGTTTGACGCTCTAGAACGACGTGTAGCTGCTCTGAATCACCATCCTTGGACAGTAGTTACAATTTCATCTACTTTGGAAGAGCAATGGATGGCATTTCCTACATAATTAATAGACCACATAATTGAGAATATTACACATTGTACATCCTCGGGGGCATCGTAACCCATATTAAAGGCTCTTTTCCAATAACAAACATACATCTTACATTTGTTCATTGTATACATATGCTAATTTTTATAACAGCATAATTGTCTAGTGATTTCTTTTTATGCTATTTTCTATCTTCTTATGTGTTATATAATGCCTATAAGTTTCATTAAATTTCTACATAAATTTTTGCGTTAGCTTCACTTTTGTGATTTTTTAAAATTTATAACTAGTATACAATATTGTTGATAAAAATGACCAATAATGAAGATTATCCAGTGATTTGGACAACAGGAAGCCTAGGAATTAGTGGAGATAAAATAAACATATTTGTTTCAAAATCTCATTAATCACATTTTCAAGGTTTAAATTATTATTAATAAATCTATTGATCGTTCAAGGTAGCATTTATTTTTTTGTGGAAGAACATTTATTAAATTGTGTTTGGATAATCTAACATTTTGTAAACGACAAAATTTAAGGTTAACTAACATTTGTAATCTTTCACTATTATGGATTGTGTTACATACATTAAACAAATAAAATTTCAAATCCACAATTGCCTGACAGGAATGGTAGTTAAAATAAATAAAATGTGAGATTGATCATAGGTTTAAATAATAATAATAATATAGTTTTAAATATATATATAAAGCATATTATATTTACAAAACACTGATGGAAGTTATTTATTATATTATGTAATGAAATTTATATATGAAAATATTAAGTCACTGTAAAGAGATAGAGAAAGTTTTACATGACTTGAGAAGATGGAAGACTTACCAAGATTTGAAATCAATGATTAATTAATTTGATTGCTCTGACCATACAATATGCAATAAAGAATAAAGAAAATAATGAAAAATACAAAATAATCCTCAAGTAAGGAATTAGGGAAAGTTAAAAAAAAAAATAATGGAAGAATTTTTAAATTTAAGTTGAAAATATATGCTTAAAAAACTGAAAAGAATTGAAATGAAAATGAATTTTAAAAAAGAGGTTTTTTGAATGGATGTATTTTACTGATTATAGTATTATTTAGTTAATAAAAATAAATGCTGCAGAAGTACGAATTTAATTGTATAAAATATGTTTTGCACTCAGTTCAAGTCTACAAAACAGCACCATCATATAGAAAGATAAGAATTTTTCAAGACAGTATCTTATGATAGACAATCTCCTGGGTTCATTTCACTACATTTTAAGACAAATTAACTGGCAGAAATTTTTTCACAAGCAGGATTAAATATTGTACTTAAAACATCAGAAAATATACAATCAGTGATTTAATTCTAGCATTTTATTTTAATAGTATATCCATTGTCGAAAAAATAATTATTCTAGTTATTACTGCCCTCTAATGTGCAAAAGAGAGATAAAATAATATTTAAAATTCAAAATATTTTAGAGTCATTTTAAATTTTATTCACATGTTTTATAATAATGTTACTTTTGTGTGATTTGTTTTCCTGTAGGAACAATAACTCATTTTGACCAAAAAATTAGAAAATTCAATAAATTGCATACATTTGATAAAATTTAGATTTTAACTTTTCTCTTATAATGCAAAGTTCCAAACAGAAAAGTAATGCAAAAATATGCATTTGTTAACATGTGTATTTATACACAACTAATATTTTTCCACATGCTTCCATTGGTAAACACTTAAACATCATAAAACACTTTTTTTTAAAAACAAAATAATATTATTTAAGCTTCTCACAAAATAGTGTAAGTATTAAATATATCGTTAAAAATACAATTATAAATTAAAAAATGAAAATCATGCAAAGAAACTGAAACGAAAAAAATAATCCAAATGCAATATATAACGTACCAGAATAACTTCAGAATTTTATGTTATGATAATCGCAGTGTATGTTTCATAAAATTGAATGTGCTTTTAAGTTTTAAAATAAAATTCAAATAAATATTCTTATATGAATATATATTTTTACACGTAGTCTCTTTTACAGGGAAATAGTTAAAAATTGAAACAATTTAAAATGATATTGACAGTATTAATGTAATTGAAACAAGGCGTATTCTAGTTTTTAAAGTGATTTTAAATATCAAATAACTGCAGTATAAATTGCATAAAAAATTACGTATAAAACTACAATCTCAGAGAAAATTTTTTAAAATTACAACTTCATGTCAATGATGCTTGAAAAAATTAAACCAAAGTGAAAAGTTTTGCTATGTACGCAATAAAAAACACAATGTTATTTGAAATTGCATTCTCTAATTTTAAATTAGTCTCAGATGCAAACAGGCCGGATTTCAAATGGTTTAATCATAAACAAAGGACATAAAAATTTAAACTGTAGTCGCTTGCAATTTTTTTTTAACAAATAATATATTTAAATAAAGTTATAAGAGAAAAACTTACAACATTTTCTGCGAATTGCAAAAACACATCTTCATTACTAAAGGTTGATTCCTATTAAAGAAATATTTCACAATATACAAAAATTACAGTATATTATGTATCTTTATAACAAATGAAAGTTTTATAAATACACTTTTTACAGATACAAAGATAGAACCAATAAAAATTAAATGTAGGTGTATAAGAATTTAACACTTTCCAGTTTGGGATGATTTTCATGAATAAATGCTTTTTTAACTTTAATCGAAATCTAAATAGTGTTGTTATTATAATACTACATACATGATAAAAAAAAAATGAATCATTAAAGAAATATGTATTTCAAAGGCTGAAAAAAAAAAAACAACTTTCACATTTATATAGCTAAGCAATAATTAACAATTGTTTTAAAAATTAAGCAAACACATGCCATTTAGGTTATACTGGGTAATATACACATGGCAAAGCTGATTACTTTAGTTAAGTAGGTGATACTAAAATGACTATACAACTATTATGTAACAAAGAGGCAAAGAAATTTCATAAAGAAATTGTAATTTTGAATACCTGGATTTAATTACTTATTTATTTTGATTCACATGTCAATAGACAAGTGTTTTCTAAACAATTAATAAACAGTCTTACGATTTTATATCATTAAAACAATGAAACATCATTAAATTCTTGCATTTTTATATTTTAATTTTAAATGTGTACTTTTTATTTTTTCCAAATTCTTTTATTATAATTAAAATTAATATTGTTCCTATTTCAGTTTACATTTACTTTACATCTATAATATTAATAAATCCAAAAGTTAAGTGTTATTTCCAAAGTTTTAAATCAAATGAATTTTGTTTCTATGAAGAATTCTTATCAGAAAACTTCAAATGTTAAAATCGATTAAGTCAACTGTCCAATATACACTCAAAAACATTGAAAATAGCATACCAAGAAAGAAGGAACATGAGCGAAACTTTACAAATAAGTAAAATGAGATCCAATATGTAAATGATCTAAGTTTGAAGAAAATTCCCATAACTACACAGATGCAGTGTTGCTGCAATCAAGAAGTGGGCCCTTTATAAACCCATGCAAAGTGTAAGGTTTAGAGACGTAGCATTCATATACCGACGATAAGAGGGCTTTAGTAAGTGAAGAATGCAAGGGAGAACGTGTGATAAGACATTTCGCACAATTAAGACAGTTTGAGAAGAGCTTCCTTGCCGGCTTAAAAACTGTGAGCTGGATAATGCGATGTATTGCTAGCCAGGCCAATTGTTCGGAGTATGCCGTTGGAATGAGTTGGGAGCATTAGACACAAGATGGTATCTACATGGGGCATATCAGGTCTGAGGCGACGAGGAAGCTAGAAGAAGGAAGAATCATGCGGCAAGCAATTGTGGATCTCGTAATGAGTTGTTTAATGATATGCGCACATGCAACGGTGCCATTTGTTCCACAAACCATTTCCAAGACACCTTGCGGAAGCGAATCTGCAATCCAAGCACTAATTTTGTTTATTGCCTTCAACATTATAACATCGGCAACTTCGTCTACAGTGGTGCCAATTCCGAGCACCAAACCCAATGCCAGCGATTGACAAAATGTGATGTTTAGAGATGAATTCCGGTTTGGGGGCCGATTACATGAATCTACCCACACTATCTCAGGACAGATTGCCTGCACAGGGGGTAATGGTTTGGCTGCAGTAGCATATGGTAGACAGTTCACTCTAGTAGGTGTACATGGAACATTAATAGAACGGTGATATGTTGATGATATTTTTTGACCCCAAGTGGGATTTTTCCTAACGGTCTTACACCAGCAATTTTCCAGTATTCATCTGCATACATTGAATTACTCAAGATTTCCTATATCATGTTCAGTTTCTTCCTGGGCCAGACACTCATAAGATTTGTCCCCAATAAAGCATGTTTGGGAGAAGTGAAAACGGCAGACGCTGTCATGTCACACTGTACATGATTTGGAAGTGGCAGTTTAAGATTTTTGAGCACATGTGTCTTAAGAGATCAGACCTCTAATCAACTCAACGGTGAACTATGTGGTACCATGTATTGCAGCTAAAGGCGTCTTTGAGTTTCTGATGTGCTTTTGAGATTACACTGTATTTGTCTAATTTTAAATGCAGTATCTGTTTGATTGTCTTGATTTTGGAATCAAGTGAATCTAACACCAATGTCATTACGTGAATTAAATTTCATTTGAATTCCGGTCTTGAAGCATTATTTTTAATGTTCTTGGGTGTATAACAAACAACATATACAATACAAAAGCAAATTATACAATTATTACAAATCTGACATAAAATGTGGTAAATTTATTTTATAAATAATATTAAAACCAAAATCTGCAAACTCACAAAATACATTCAATAACTATTTATTTATATAAAATAAACAGTGCAAATTTGTAAAATACATTTGTGAGAAAAAATTAGAAGCAAGATAGTTTTTTTTAAATAGAATGTCCATCAAAAATGTTTCAAATTGACACAAATAATGTGTTGATGTACAACATTTTTGACTAATCAAGACATATGAACATAGGAAACCTAAACAAAATTTTCCAAAAAGAAAATTCATAGGATTAAAAAAAAAAGTATATTGAAACAATACTTTCAGAACAACTGAGTAGAGGGCAGAAACTTACATGTGACAACAGACTGACAAAGAAAATCCAAACTTTAAAGGATATACCACACCCAACCACTTAGTAAGAATTATACTATATGCACTTATTGAGTACAAAAACGCTGTTCATGAGTTATTGAAGAATAGCTAATCATTCTTATGGTAATAATAATTTTAGCTCTGCAGTAGTTGCCAAAATAAGTTGACATGTTACTAAGCATTTTTGAAAGTTAAATTTAGATCCAGGGACCGATTGATGCATTGAAAACCTTCACTTTACAATGATATGTGATACCATTGTACAGTAAAAAGCTACTTTGATAAACTACTTGGATATGATGTATGAGATGTGAGAGTTTCGGAACTACAGTGTGAACCAATAGCTCAATCACTTGGGAAAATGTGCAGAACAGTACAAGCAACAAGCATATTTGTTCCTCAATCGATATTTTTTGTACACTATGACAGATTAAACCAGGACTATTATTCTGAATCACTACAAACATCGAAATCAAAGGTGGGATTCAAACCCACAAATTAGTATTAAACACGATACCAACTTAACTGATAAATGCAAACATCCAAAAATGCCAATTACTACCAATTCAATTGCATGAATTTTATAAATATCTTTACAAAGTCAATTAAATCATGAAATTATATTGTTGATAGGTTAATATGTATTTTTTACTACTGTAAAATTATGAATATTTATAAACTAAACAGAATTCTTCTTTATAGGTACATTTACTGACAAAACAAACCGAAGCTGCTAGTTTTAGTTCTGAGTTTTATATTACATTTATTGTAAATTGAAAAAACTTATTTTTTGTAATTTGAATAATTTTGCTCTTTATTAAATAAATTTTATATTCCTAAAATTTTTGTCTCATATCTCGTAATATGAATTTCATTAACAAGCACTTTTTATTTCTTTAGCATTTCTTTAAAGAATATTTTTATTATTTTTTCCTTTTCAGAGGTATGAAAGTGCCTCTCATTATTGTATAAAACATTTGTGTTAATTGACTAAAAAGAAATACAAATAAATTTTTTTAACTAAAAGTTGTTTCTTTTCATTTACGCAATGCAAAAACTGTGCATTTCAAGTAAGTGAGGATATTTAGAATATAAAAATGAATAACTTAAGAGAAACTTTTATGTGTGTATATACTGCTATTAAATTAAACTAGCATGTAATATTACATACATTTTAGTAGAATTTTTTAAATATATATGCATATTTAAATAAACATTATAAATTTTTATTCTTTAAAATTAAAAATTTTTTTTCATGTACATATATTTCAGAATAATTTACATAATAAATAATTTGCATTAAAAAAGTTATTAAAATTATGATGTTTGAGTTATCATTGTATTTATCGAAATTCCCACTAATTATTAATAAAATTGTTTTACTTCTGCCATGTTGAAATTATTATTTAATGAAAAAATAATTAAGTAATTTAATATTAAATCATTATTTTCAATAAGAAAATATTATTTAAAAGACACCAACTTAGTCAAATAAATATAATAAATTTATTATATATCAAATAATTATGTTAAGGAAACTTATTTCTTAAGTACAAAAAAAATTTTTTTTTTTAAATATGCACTTAAATTCTATTAAAAACAGATGTCATATTTGTATTGATTGTTAATTAAAACATTTAAAGCTAACAGCTTTCTCACATAAATATTAAAATTTTGAATGAAAGAATCTTTATTTCAATTAAACAGGAATATAATGAAAAATATTTGAAACCACTATTTAATAAATATATAATAAAAATGTTTTGTTTGCAATTGTTAATAATATGCTTTAAAATGTTTTTTAGAGAATTTTTTTATGTTAAGCAATATTTAACAGTCTTAGACGAAATATTAAATGCAACATGTGTAAACAGCGTAAGTGATATTGGAATTTAAACAAAAATAAACAAATATTTCAAAAAAAAAAAAAAAAAAAAAAAAAAAAAAATTAAAATAAAAAAAAATTCTATTAAGGGGAAGGTTGTTGGTTATTTACTGGTTGCAGATGCTGGGCCACTTATGAAATGGGATCGGTAAAATAACGGGCAAACGATTACATCGGCTTTGCCGATACCGTTCCAATACCGCACCATACATTTGGCCCACTTTTGAACATGTTTTGATGGCTAGTGGAACCGTTTGTGGGTATCGCTTTGATACTACTCTTATCGACAAGCCAATTTCAGCCCTTAACGTAACTGACAATTGTGTGTTTGCTGAGTACTTTATATATGCAAAATAAGAATTGTGACACTTTACAATAAAAACTATAAATAAAATGTTTTATAAAAGCTAAAGATATAGAATAATACTAAGCACAAGTGGACTTTTCTAAGATTAATATGTAATTTTCCAATTTATAATTTTTGCCGAATATAGAGCAAGTATATTAATTGGGGTTTTGAATTATGATAAATGCAAGAAAGAAAATATCTATGATTTAAAGAAAATTGTTGTTTTAAACATTATTACAAATGAATTACACTACAAATTACCTGTGCACACGGCTCTTCATCAAATACATTAGTGGTTTCCTATAAAAAAAAATTAAATGACATGAAAAAAATTTCAATCAAACAAAAGATATATATATATGTATAGATAATAATAAGAGTTTTTAGACATACTTCTCAATACATAAATAAAAACTATAATGAATAAGTATAATTTAATTACAAATATATAATGTAAAATTTACTTAGAAATAACTAAAAATATAAATTTCATTCATTGCAAAAATATTTTTTAAAAATATAAAGAAATATAGAGGATTAAAAATTAATTAAAATGAATATTACTGTAATACTTATTTTCTTAAGAACTTTATGTCAATTAATAATCAATTTGTAATGGAAATATATAGCTTAAATATGAGTATTTTATAATCTTATAAATTTTATGTGTAATATATATTTTTTAAATGGCTGGGGGAGGTTATTCTGGAATTTTATGAGTACTATTTTGCAGAAAAATTATTTAAATAACAATAATAAAAACAAATGCAATGCTTTATTCTTTATTGTGAAAATTTGTCTTAAAAATTTATTATGTATGTAAGAAATGATTAAAAAAAAAGAATTGAGATAATATTTTATATATGCGAAATATGAATTGTGACGCTTTACTATAA
>JAPDSC010121681.1:64721-79436 GCA_026290005.1 Latrodectus geometricus | reverse complement strand
ACATAAGAACTTATATTTTTCAATACCAATTTCAAAGAAAAATATAAACTTTTTCAAAATGAAGCAAATAGTAAATAAAGTAAATAGTAATAGATAGTTCATTTAGAGTAATAAAATAATGAAAATAGTAAAATACTGTAGAGTTATTTAGCCATTCTTTTTCCTGTATTATAGAAAGGAAACTTGAATTTATTAATTTAATGTTTCCATCACTAAATGCAGTGATTTATTTTAACATAGTGATATAATACGACTCAGTGATTTATTTTTTGCTTTATTATAAAATTACAACTTTATCTCTCCTTTCAACCCTTATATTTAAATTAGTGCAGATTATATGTTTTAAAATATTTGTGAATACAAATTGAAAGAAAATCTAAAAAATACAACAAATTAGTTTAATTTTATAACTATTTTATCAATTATTATTCAAACAAGTATAATTTAAAATTATGATTAAATTTTAAATTGAAAGATTTCATTAGTAGAAAAAAATCAATTTTTTCAAAGAATCATTTATACAATACAAATATATTTAATGTATACATCACCCTCATAATTTCCCTTAATTTCCGAGTTTTTGCGCATGAGTGCTGCAAGTCTTATATCACAAGCTGCTTTCAGATACATTTTTCATCATACTAAATGTCAACTTTCAGATGTCAATTAAAGAAAACAGAAGCTTAATAAATATGCTGATTTTTTTTTACATTTAAATGTATAAACAGTTTCAATTTACTTCAGAAAAAATTATAACCCAATGAAATCCAAAATCTCTTCAAAATGTAGCAATCAAATGAGCTCATTCATGTCGGAGAATCCCTGATGACAAATCCAAATTCAAACATCTTTGTCAGGTGAAAAGAAAATTCTCGTGACACAGTTTTAAAAGTAGAGCCAAACTTTTAAACCTAAGACGCTCAAAACTGGGATGCAGTTCTTATATCCCTATTAAATTGAAAATTCACCAAAAAATAAACTTAGTTGTTGAAAACTAATTAAAAATATTCTTATCACCGAAACGGGTTTTGTATTCATTAATTAGTTAATGAGGTCGAAAGTAATTACATGTCCTCCGAAACTCTTTTCTTGATGAGCTTCGGAAATTATCGATTTTCCCACTCCTCTTAGTTTGAGAAAAACTTTGTTCAAAAATAGAATTTATGAGCTTATAAAGTTTAGTCAGACGCTGGAATGTTGTTTAAATTTCCTCATACAAACACGTTTCCCTTAACCATAAATAGTATTAATTGGTATAAAGATATAAAGTTCTATTCATTTTTTATTTTACTATTAAACTATTGTTTCATGTGCAATTCTAAATTATGCACACAATTTCTAATTGATAACGTATAGGTAATGGTTTAACAAATAGTGGAAATGTCATGAAATATATTTAAATGAATGTTAATTTTATTTTCCAAATTTTCAGCGCTCGATAAAGAAATTAAAATAAGTACTTTTATTTTAAATAATTAAATATATGTTGAAAAAAAATTTAATCTATTGACCTATGTATATAAAATATTTGCTTGCATATAAAAGAAGTAATTAGATTTAAATGCGTTCTTTTATTTTTTTTCTTTTTGTTTAAAGTGGATTTTGACAAGCTTTATAAATAACGACGCTATATAAACGTTTACTTGTTTCCAAACAATAGTTTTACCTTTGCTTTTAGAAATCGTATTTCACATTTTAAGAAGTACATATAAGACTTACACACTATTATTTCTAATTTGAATTTAAATGCACAAAACTGAGCTAGATTCATTTCTAGAACAATTAATGGTTGCGTAATTTGAGACTAAAACGATGGGCATTTGAATAATTTCCTCAACTCTCGTTTCTAGCAGAACCTGAGACAATTTTCATGAATTATCGTAAATCCATATATCTCCCATTAGAATGAGAAACGTATTATTTAAAATGGCCCTCACTGAATAATTACTTTCTTTCGATAATTTCGTAATGATCGATTGTAAAATTACAAGAATTATCGATATTTCAGAAACGTTATAATGTATATTATTTAGAAATAAATATAACAAATAAATCAAAATTCCTTTCGAATTTTGAAATGAATAAACAAGTAAAATAATAAATAAATAGTGTAAATAAACTTAATGATTGCGCAGAATTAAATTTTATTGCGGATGTTTGATTAAAGTGTGAACTACGAAACACTATTGATTAGATTTTATAATGCAATTCTTTAAAAATTTTGATTCAGAACACTTTGAAAAAGTTTTATGGTACTGATTTGCATAAATGCTATTAATTTGACATTTTATTTTTTACATTATTTATGAAAATGTAACTATGTAATATTTCAGTAAGCATGAATAATCATTTTGTACAATTTAAATGACGAAAATCAGTATTTCCTTCAAAATTTTAATTAATTTTTTTTGACTGAAATGGAGAAATTTCTTTAAGCAAAAATTTTTCTTATTATATAAATATAAATTAATAATTGTTAAAGGCTGGAATATTTATTAAAGTTATTTTCTGTAAAGTGAGCATCAATGTTTTTAACAATGAGTTCAGTTTTAATTGTAAATTTGTTAGCAGAAAAGCTAAGATGGTTGATTAGCACTCTGGTCTTCGGTTTAACCGTTCGTGAGTTCACTTATCACAGCGGAATTGTATGATGGGCGCACTGTAGTTACAAGATCAGTTTGAACTTTCTTATGTAAAATATATGATTTTAGATCAAAATCCCAACGTTGTTTAGATGTAGTTAATGTCTTGTTCTGGCTTAACTTCTGAAGAGAAAGAAAATATCAGTGTTGCAATCTTGCATCAGTGTTAGCAATTTTGACATCCGTAGTGAAATGAGATTACAAACAAATATAAAAATATTATCTCATCAATTGTGCACATATTTGTATGTGTTAATAATGGAAAAGGGGTTTTAAAAAATATTAATACATAATGAAATCAGTCTCAAATTAATAAATGTTTTTGTTAACGAAAATAGTTTTCTAAAAGAAATCTGACAAGTTTCGTGGAAATAAATATTTTATGAGGAAACTGATATCTAATGTCTACTGAAGAAACAAAATTTAATTAAAAGATGAAAATGTCTGGAAGTTACCATTTTCTGGGGAAAATACTTTGCGTTGTTTGCAATTGAAACAATTATATTACATGTTACATACTCTCTGTTTGTCTAATACATGGATAGATCCCGCCAAGTAATCTGGATAGTAATGTTTATTAAAGAAATAAAAGTTTTCCATTTGAAATGGAGGTTAGGAATGTTATGAGTTGTGTGATGGCTTTTTAAATAGTATCTCATTTTATTCTCGAGTCTTTCAGTAATCCAAATTTGAGCATTTCTTTTGTTCCTCATGACCAAAATAGAACGTGTCCTGGTTCCATGGCAGCAAAGGCACAGACAAAGTGGCAGGAACTATTTTGGTGGTTGTAGTTTTTGACAGACATTAAGATTTAATCCATATTATTTTTGACGTTTTGAAGTCTTAATTATGCTTAGGCTAATAAACGCTGCTTCTCAACGACATTTCATTAAGAGGCAGCAACACATACAGATTTATTTTATGAAAGTACATATAGATAACAACTTGGAGTTATGTAGATACTACATAGATAAACCAGATATATGGATAAATTTTTTGAAGAGTTCCCGAAAAAGCAGTTAAGTTCTGGAAACTATATTCTCATCAATGAATAAAATCTCCTGATCACTAAGGAGACAAATATGTATCTATTGTTTTGAAACCTATAATTCAGATGTACAAAAATTTGTTGGTAATATCTAAGTTTCCGTAGACTACATGCTGCTGAAAATTGTTATATTGCAAAACATTTGAAATAAATTGGTTGAGCAAACTTGATGTACCGAAATCTCTTCTATATTGTATTACAATACAAGACTTCTTCTATATTTATAGCTTAAAACAATACCTAATTGAAATGCATCATTCTGTTATAGTACTGGTATATTTTTACCACTTATTTTATAACGCATGAAAATGTCAGTTTTTATTTATGTATGGCTCACTGTATTATTTGCCTTTGTATGTGTGTAAATATCTTTAATTGTTATGATATGAGAGGATGGTTGACAATTCTAATGTGTCCGGCAGGTGGTGTTCGCCCTCAACCACACTCTGCTGCAGCAGGAGCAGCGGGAGCCCTCATACACAACGGAGGATCTCATCCGCCACTACAACTGCGGCGACCTGCACGCAGGGCAGGACACGGCCCCCCTGCCCTCTCTCAGTGGCAACACTTCTCTCTCGGAGGAAGATGCTGCCCTCGCCCGCAACATCGACAGCTACTTCAGGCAGGAGCTCATATACAACAGAAACATGAGGATGGGAGGCAGGGTGGCCCACCTCATCCACCACAACCCTCACCAGAGCCTCTTCTTTGCTCTGGGTGCCGGTAAGTGCTGTCTCTTATGAAAATTAAATGAATAGATAGAAGAGATGCGTAAATGGATCACATGATGGACTCGGAAAGTGTATTGTGATGAACTTATTTTTGGTCAGTAGAGAAGATTGGTCTTATTTCGTGTTAAATAACATATTAATTCTATTGCGTAGGATACGGATCTATGAGCTCTAGGGGCTCAGTAGCTTGACGATGTTTCCCGTTAAAATCAGCATCATTTGCAGACGGCAGTGATTGAGAGGATGATTACAATATTCTCTCTTTCTGAGTATCTGGAGCTTCGTGGGTTAGGGATATCCGCTTTCTTTTTTGATGTCCAAAGCTCTTCCACTAGTGTGGTATGGATTTGGAAAGGAGAATGCCAGCTCAGATGTGACGTCATCACATGACTGTGTATCAATAATTGATAGCTGAAAACTACAGGAAATATTAAATTAAACTTACATTTCAACTGATACAAGAATCAATTTAATTTAATCTTCTTTTTCAATTATGTTGCACCTTTCCATGCTTAGAGGATCTACGTACTTTAAATATTCATAGTGACCATTGATCCTCCGTCCTCATTCATACACAACAATATGAAGTGATACACCATTGTTTTGATTGCTTAAAGATTTAAGTCCATAAGCTTTTTACTTTCGGCTCAATAGTTATGGGATTCAAATCTCTACTTAACTTTGAATCATTACAGAAGTTTGGAGCCCATGTTAAAATACAGATCCCAGTTTAATATGTCATCTTGGGCAAAAAATAGTTTCTGAATGATGGGTAAACTAAATCCAACAACATCAAAGTATATTATTATTTTCAATAAAGGGCAATCAATAATAATATTACTTCGATAATACTTGATGTTGAGAAAGTTGTACACAATTCTTATACATAAGCGTTACGCGTTAAGGCTAAACATACTGCACCTGGCTCTATCCCGCACCCATTTGTTCATCCCTAACAGTTTAATGTCTTTCCACTCTAACTGACCATCTAGTAGAGGGTCCTTTCGATGTTCTCTTTCTATTCTTGAAAAAAGGTTTTTTGTAGATAAAAGATCATCATATCTATAAATACGGCCTATCCATCTAATACCGGATGCCTTTACTGTTTTTACCATGTAGGGATCATTATATCTTTTTATAGACTTCATGGTTGTACAAAAGTCTCCATATGTTATTTCAATTTAATATCAAATGATTTTCTTCAATATTTTTCTTTCGAAAATCATCCTTAGATCCTCTTCTGCTCTCATCGCTTCATTCAGATCTGTAGAGGGCTACAGGTTTATCAAGGTCTTATGTATATTTATTTTGATTTTAATACTAACTACTTTAGATTTTAATTGACTTCTAAGTTCACAGAATCATTCATTGGCCATAGATAAATTGTTTTTTTTTTCAATTTTAATATTGTTGTTGCTTTAGATTACTGTGCCCAGATATTTAAATTGCTTAACTGTCTCAAATGTATAGTTGGTTATTTTTAGAGTTGATAGGTCCATTGGTTTATTTGTTACAATCATAAATTTTATTTCATCTTCATGGATCTTTAAGTCCATCTTTTCAGCTGCTTTTTTCAAGCAATAAAAATATATCGACAACAGCCTGCTTTTGACATCCAATGTTGTTAATATCATCAGCATAAACTAATAATTGTATTGTCTGTACAAAATTAGTTACAGAAAATATATGGAATATCTAAGATAACTTATAATAGTTCATTAGAAGTTTTCAAAAATACTTATATTATTTCTCGACATATAAGATGCACTTCTTTTTTTATGCACATTATTGGAAAATGAAACTTTTCTGTTATACTGATCATTATAAGGATTTATAGTATGAGTTTAAAGCATAAAACTCCATAAATATTTTCATACTCTTTTCACAAACCTATTCTCAAAGAGAAAGTGTGTCTAATTTGCCTGGGTATATGTGTATTAGGTATATGTTTTTTTTTCAGAAACCGTTTCTTGTTAAATTATTTTAAATATATTTTGAATGTTTAATAAAATACTTAACAAATTATTTTAAAATTATACATAAAATTTAATTTTTATTTACATAAAAAATATCATTTTCCATTATTACTCAAAAAATAATTGTAAATTATTGTGAGCATTCAGTTTACTTTTTTTATTTCAAAAGGGATTCATTTGTTATTTGCATAACGATATACATACTTATCATTATTATAAAAATAATTAAAATAATTTTAACTATATTGTAAAACAACACGATTAAATAATAGTGCAATTATTCCTAAAATATTTTCTCACAGTTAATAACAGTTAATATAGCTGAAAGTTAATCATAGTTAAATGTTTCAGAATTAATTATCAATAATCAAAGTTTTAAAATTAGTTTTAAATCTGAGGAAAGAATGTTGAATTCATGTTTTCAGTTCAAATTAACATAAATGTAAATTTAAACGTTATGATTTTATAAATTTAAAAAGGAAAAAATTATATTTATGCAATAATTTTATTTTTCAAAAATACTTATTATACAATTTTTGAAGGATTTTGAAACAGTGAAAGACAAGCAATATATGTAATGATGGAATCATTAAAAATCTTTTCAACCAAGAAAGTAGTACCTTAAACATTTTAACGGCTGTATCTCATAGATAGCGTAAGATAAATCATCCTTTGAATGTTCTCCTTTGGAGAATACATATTTTCCTGATTATCTCCTTTTTTCCCAGGAGGTCAGCTCACTCATTTTCCCGGAGTCTGGATGTGACAGTACGTTCTCAAACAAATCGTTTTCTTGCCATTTTAAGCAAACAAATGTGTCACTCTGTTTGCAAGTTTCGAAGGGGACTATCTCTTCCGAGGTCACGTTACTCCTTCACAGCTTGTTATGAAAGATTCAGACGTTTTTTAATATATATTTACTCTGCCTCTTTTAAAATAGAATACTTAAATATTCCTTTTATTTACTTTTTCTTCCCACCTGTTTGGAGTGATTTATGAACTTCATAGGAGTAAAATTTGAAAAAGTTTACAAAGCAATTTCAACCGAATTATCATTACAATGTAAATTATACTTTAATAATATCAAAGATCTGGGGTAGTAATTTATTTTGATTTCATCATTTGTTATTAGGTTGGGGAAAATAGAAGTTCTTTTTTTTCTATGTCGATGATAGTAGTGTTTGATATTTCATTCAGTATAAATCATACAAATTCAGATTTAAGCTCGCTGGAAAGACCACATTTCGCACTAAAATATATTTTGCAATTTTTTATTTTATCCATTAAGTTTAAAGGAACAGTGTTTTAAGAAATTAAAGTTAAAAAAAGGAAATGCTGAACATTTTTTCTTTGATAAAAGCGAAAAAATAAATCAGGGATTTGAAAATAAGGAATGATGTTTATTGTTCCAATCCTGTAACAGCCAATTAAATGTCATTCTGTTTTAACCAATTTTGTTTTGATATATTTGATGTTAAACATGAGCCTCACACAGGCATAATATATGCCATTCGTCGGAATTATCAATAAAATCCAAAAATTATCCGAAGTTGATCAGCATGTTTAAAATCCAGAAAGTAAAGTTTAGCAACAAAACAGTTTGAAATTATTTGCACAAAGCTAATCAAAATTTGCAAGTAAAGTTTTGAAGTTCACGTAAAAATAATGTATTCATCAAAATAATACATTTGAACAGTTTCTTGAAAAATAATAATGTTTTCATCATATCACGAGAATTAGTTAATAAACGAATGACATTTGACAATTTCACACGAGTTCTATTATTTTCTTAGTGCATTTGGTACATAATCATGTGTATATAAACTATTCTCTTGAAGTTATATAGGTTAAGGAAATAACTCAGTATATATTTATGTACTTAGTTATCAGATAGCTTATTTTTTGTAATATATTAATTTATAATAAATAAAAACATGATATTAATTTCTCTTCCGAAGTAGTTGAAATTTTAGGTTTAATAAAATTTTAAATTCCACCATCATTCAATTAAACATAGTATAAATTTTGTGAAGAATGAAATATTGGGTAATTTTATAAAAAAATTATAAAACATGAAACACTTTTTAAAAATCCTGTTTCATTTAATGTAAAATTCAATATATCCAACCAACCAACTCACTTGCCAGAAATAATTTAAATTAATAAAGAAATTTTGGAAATAAAACTTACTTTGTTAATTTAATTGGAAAAGCAAGAATATCCCACAACGTTCATCCCAATTGCTTGTTATCTGAATAATAAACCTTGTTTCCAAGATGATGAAGAGGAGAAGCAGGCGTGGCAGAAGACAAGTGATTGACTTCAGGCGACATTCCTCCGCTCCTATTGATCCAAGAAGTAAATCATAAATTAAAAAAAGTACTTTGTAAAATGAATATTTGAGATTTGTGGGCTGAATAATTGCTCGTAATAATTTCGGTGATGTTAATAAAAGAATTCTTGTTGCTGACAGCCCGAAGAACTGCGGCTTTCTTGTTTCCCTAATGGCGAAATTCAATTACCTCGGTGGATGTTAAGAGAATTACGCTTTTCAATTCAGAAATCAAAAACAGCTTTCGACTTCAAAGATATATCCCTCCCTTTTTCAGTTATCTTCTAACAGATATTTTTCTTTTTTATTTCTGTAAAGAAAATGAGATTATTATTGCAGAGGAGAAATAATCAGAATGAAATATGATTTATCTTAATGACTATTTGAGACTTGAAAAATGTTAAAAATTTGTTTCTAAATAATTTGCTGTAAGTTTCTTTTCCTCCAGCTTAATAAACGATGAGTTGAACTAAAACATGAAAGTGATTGTAAATTGTTACTGAGAAATTTTATTTAAACTATTATATATATTTTAAACTATTAGTTATTTTCTGATAATTGTGATTATTCAAAAATTTTTCACAACCGTATTTGTGTTCATAAACAACATTTTCAAGATTCAATGCTCATGTGCCTCGTTTTATGATTTCTTTCTGAAACATTAATTTTACAAAAGTGATGTGCCCCATTAGCACATTCATAGAAGAATAAAATGGTTATTTTGAGAAAACACAGGCAATAACATCATACATCGATTAAAATAATTTTTTCTTTGCAAAAATGTATCTTATAAGATTACACAGCCAACAGCCCCCTAACACTCGAAAAAGATTTTTAAGTTTATTTTTTCCTATCCAACATGCATTATAAACTTACGGAAAAACTGCTTCATGTGCAGTGTTCCCTCTTCAAATTTCATTTCTGGCATATCTGGTTCGATTCCAAAAATAAAGAGAGCTGTATTTTGTACTTTGGCCTGTTGAATTGCACGTCTATACAGATTTTTGTTAAGGAGTTGGCCGGGTGGCTTATTTGCGATTCGTGAATATCTATTAAATAATTTACGTGATGGATATTAACAACTATAGATTGTTAGATTGCTTACTTACTGCTCATGGCATTCAAAATACCATCCGGTATATGTACATCCATTAAGCACCGATCAAACATAAAATTACTATTGTTTAGCCAACGTTTGACTCGATTTAAGAACATTTTATTGAAAAAAACGCTTGTCAACACAATTCCAGGATGAGTCATATTGCAAGATAAATTAAAATAAGTATTTATAAATTATTTTTACAGAAAACAATGTTGGATTGTCTGTAAAATCTTATATCATAATATTCTCTACATTTTATACAAATACTTGATTTCTGTTTATAATTGTTTTTCTTCTATTTTTCTACAAAGTAAGCGTTATTGGTTGTTTATTATATGGTGAAGTGACGCTTACTTATTTCAACAATATTTACTATAATTATAATCAGGGGTAATATCAGATGAATCTAGTAAATATTCTTACCTGAATCATGCCAATACTGTAGAGATTGGCATGATTCTGGTTAATCTGGCTACAGTTTTCACTTCTTAACAGAATCATGGTTAATCTGGCATGATTCTGTTAAGAACTGAAAACTGTAGCATATGCCGTTAAATGAATGATTCTGTAGAAAGGAATGCGAAAAACCAGCACAACCTCCAAAGTTTGTTTGACACACTATTGCAACATTTTACATGGTTAACTGGAAAATCTTTTTCCAACTTTTTTCATGGAGTGATTTCATTTAAAGTACTTTACTATAGACCTTTAACTCAATCACTTTCATTTTCTGTGACAAAATTATTCAAACAGTGGGAAGTACAAATTATTGTAGGCATATATTTAATAATTTCACATGGATCACTCACATCAGTATTGATATTCAAAATTAACTAAAGCTTAATGAAAAATTAAATATATTAATAGAGGAAGATCTAAGCTTTCTCGTAATTGCAAGAAATTCTTTATACATTAATAATTAATTTCAATTAGTTACAACTCATTAATTTGGAGCATTAATTCTAAAAAAGATGAACAGCAATTTAGAGTTTTTCAATTGCATTCATTAAGATTCATGAATAACAGTCTCAAAATCGTAAATATCGAAAATAAATCATAAAACAGATCAAAAAACGAACAGTGATTTTTTGAAAATTTCTAACTTCCGGATGCTATAGGATTTCCAAATTTCAGCAAGGATGAAAGCAATGGGATGACAACTTACAGGGTGCTTCAAAAAAATGTATACACACTTTGAACTTCCATAGAAAATTTATTTACCGTTCTACAAAGTTAAATTTCAGGAAAATAGAAAGCTGAAAGTGCAATGTAAATGAAACATAAATAACAAATGTTAATATGGTGACCTGCAGCATTAATACAATTCTGAGTACGAGTCATCACTGATTCTGTACATCGTATCAAAACGTCCAATGAGATTTCTCTACACACTGCTTGTCTCGTATGCGTGTAATTGTTAATCTTGAAGGTGGTTCTGTATCATACTCCCTTCTCCACTGTCTTTGAACTTCATTTATATTCTCAAACTTCCAGTACCACTTAATAACCTGCTTACGTTCTTCAAAACTCAAACGTACGTCCCCCATGTTGATATTACAAATTCCAACTGATAATATAACATAGAGGGACGATTATGCTGGCACCTGGCGAAGAAATATAACATTAGCCTTGTAGAGCGGGAAAACTACAATAGTTTAAAGTGTGTATACATTTTTTGAAGCACCCTGTATATAGTGGTGAAGTCACTGTACATGCCATCGTTCCTCCAAATGTGGGTAAGGTTTCGTAATTTAGAAGCAGAGGGTCCCAAGATTTGGCCTACAATGTTCAAGGATATCATTTCACATGGAGGATATTGTGATCACGAGGTATTTAACAACCCCAGCTGCCATTAGCGAATATGTCGGATATTTGGTTGGGTCACGATTTGAACTCACTACTTCCGATAAAGGGAGCGAAAGCTCTTACCCAAAAGGCTACCCTCTCGTAAAATAGTGAACTTTCATATTTTATTATAAATATCTGCAAATGAATGCAAAACCTAGGCCATTTGCAAGTTTTTATTTTGTAGAAAAGAATTAATTCCAAGAGCTTTTATGTACTATATACAATGTGTATGTCTCTATTGTTATAGGCTATATTTTTGACATTATTTTAATAATTTACTGTAACTGTCATTAACTTTAAACTAAAAGCAAAAAATTACATCTCCAAGTAATGAAAATTCGAGAAAAGGGCTCTGATCAACTGCTTTATTCTCATTGACCGTTAATGACAAGCGTTACTATTACTCACGCAGATATTCTAATGCTTTCAAATGCAATTCAAACTATCTTCCTTGTATATTCATTCTTCCATCTTGAGACTAACTCAAGATGGAAGAATGAAGGCCTGCTTCGTCAGACAACACCCCGTATTCATGGCAGCTCTAAGATGAATTTAATCGAAATATTTTGCTTTACACCATTTAAAAAACTTTTAAAATAGAAATATTAATTCCTTCTCTATAATAATTTTTCCTTTGTTTGAAATGGAATTCTTATTTCAAAGGAAGCAGAAAACGTTTAATCATGACACTATCTTTGTTTCAATTAAAAAATTAATTCCGCTGAAATGACGAATCAGTATAAGTTTCCTATTTTTTTGTGTGGATTAATGATTAAAAAAAAAGTTGAAAATTTAATTCAAACAATTTAATATGAGATTCAATGTTTTATTTAAAAATATGTTTGAAGTAAGCTGCAAAAACATTAATTCCTTCAGCATTTTGTTTCCTATCATTTGATTTTAATGCATCAATTCAAGCAAAACGGAAATGTTGCTTCAATCAACATGATATTTCGTTTTGTTTGAACTAAAATCGTTAATTCAACTATTAAAACCGTTACTTCTAATTAAAATGTGTATTTAAGATGAATTTATATCCTATCTTCAAACACGCACGAGATAGTGATAGAAAATCAGAGGAAAAATAGAATCAGATCCTTTTTCTATGTTACAAGAACCCACACACTTTTATGGTTATGATGGAACATCAATTGAGTTCTCGATTCTATGAAAAGCTATCAGTCTCCTCCCCCTTGAGTTCATAGCGGGATTTAATTGAATTATTAATAATTATCCAATTATTTAAAATTAGTAAAAAAATAAAAGCAATAGGTTACAAATATTTTCTAAATTTTTGGTTTATTATTGGAAAAGCATTTTTTGCAGTTTGAGATTTCTAAAAAATTGTCCTCAAATTTTTGTATTTAAGCTTCCTTTTAAATGCTTCTGATGTGCTTTAATTACTTATCAAAGATAAACCAGGTTTAAGTTGTGAAACTTAAACTTGTTTTATCTTATTAAACTAAATCCAAGTTTAATTTATAAATGAAAATTTGTATATTTTTAAGCGATTCAGATAGCAATGCTATAAGAAACTTTCATCATTAAAGTCCAGAAAAAATGTCAAAATGTTTCATTGTCAGAAGTTAAGAATTAAGAAATATTTGTGAAACTTGAGATAAGAACATTGAATTTCGAATTACGATGGTTTTAAATTTGAGGAATGTTATATATAGACTCCAAACTTACCAAGATAGTATTTTTTAATCACACAAGTCTATAACTGTTTCGAATCAATCATCTGCCATTAATACACGTGTGTCCTGATTTATTACAGCATTCTACTCCACCTTAAAGTTAGGAAGCTGTGACATAAACAGGTGTTTCATGATACAGCTAAAGATAATTTTCTGGATCTTAAAAAGAGCCTATATATATGCTTTCAAATAACTGTTAAAATTATATAATTGTTTTATTTGACAAGTATATAAAGTCTTTAAATAAAAAGCCAATATTGAGTGATTGAATATGCCACCTTTTTGTTGATTATTTCAAGTTGAAAGTTCAAAAATTAAGAAAGAATTAAAAGACATTGCTAAAACATTTGAGAAAATTGAAACAAGTTGTAAAGGGAAAAAATACACATCCTCTATAAAAGAAAACATTTCTAGTTTTATGAGAAATAGAATATTTAGAAAGAAGAGTAATATAAATTTATAATAAAGCATTCAGAAAACTTCTGTGTATTTTACTTTTAGTGAAACTTTTGACTTAAGCTAATTTCTTTTGACAAAGATAACAAAAGCTCTTACAAAGTATTTTGATGTTGCTACTCTTCAACTAGCAATTCAATATAAAACAAATATTTTATTTATTGGTGTCTTTAATTGATAAATCAGGATTTAAAATATATTTTTTTAGTGAGATGTTAGAAAATCAATAGTATGATGAACCAAATGACAAAACCAATATAACAATATTTTATGTTGGAAAATCGTTCATTAAATATTCTTTATTAAGATGGAAATTACGAAACAAATATGGACACATAAAATTTCCATTAGCTTTTTTAAATGCAAAATTAGGTGATGGATTCATTTGCATTAAATATTTAATGAAACGTACATCTTGCACAGTTATTAAAATGAATTTTAATTGCCATTTAAAAACCATTGTGTTTCATGTAAACAGAACAAAATCTTTTATAATATCTTTCAGATGGAATTCAGATTTACTATTATTCAGATACGAAGGTACACATACAACGCAACCTTAGAACTTTTAGCTTATGTCATACAATTACAGAACAAAGAATGTTATCAAAGTTAAAACAATATGAACTCTGAAAATTAGTGCAATCAATGTGGCTTTTAGGAAACTATGCAGATCCCTTCTCCATTTCCATCCATCCTGAAACTACCAGAGGAACTACTTTGTATGAGCCCTTTTAAAATATGAAAATGAAAGGCTTTTCGATTTCTTGAGGCTCGGTAGCCCTCAGGACAGACACTTCGCATAATTCCGATAACTATTGATCCGTGCTATTCACGGCCGTCCCGGAAAAATGGAATGAAATATTGAAATTTCAGCAATCAA
>JAPDSC010121681.1:23478-59721 GCA_026290005.1 Latrodectus geometricus | reverse complement strand
GGCCGTCCCGGAAAAATGGAATGAAATATTGAAATTTCAGCAATCAATGGCTCACGCTTGAAGAGAATACAGCCATTACTTGGCTCAAAGAGAAAAATAATTTGGATTCTAAAAATAGCTTATTATTCCATTTTTCTTTCAGATGCTTTAGGGAAAATTCCGTTCAGATAAAAATGATTTTTTTAAAGAGTTTTATTTCTTTAGTAAAGCTCTGAACTAATTATTCTATATATATACATATATATATTTGTGTGTGTGTTTAAATATCAGTAGAGGGTTCAGCTCCACAAAGATAAAAATAATTTGCATGCCAAAAGTAATTAATAACTTTACATCTTTCACGCTAATGATACGTTCAGGGAAAATGTTTTGAGACAAAGAATGATCACCTTAATAATTTTTCTCTAACAACCTAAACTAATTACCCTCTTTATTGTTAAGTTTAAAGCCAGAGATTTATTATAGCACAGGGAGAAAAGATGGAGATTTTCCATTCAAAGATTTCGTCATTTTAATTGCTTCTGTCGAAAGTAAACGAGAAGCTTCATGTAATGTAAACATTTAAGAATTTAACAGAGCAAATGTTGATTGAGGAATGCGAAAAATCTTGTGATTAGTAATTCGCTCTTGTGCATTTAAAAAAAATCTCCATTGAAGTAATGTTTTTGTACAAGAAAGAGAGAGGAAAGAAAATTGACTAAAAAAAGTTTTTTTCCATCATTTGATTGATGGGAAAAGAAAGCTATGAGAACAATTAAAAAGAGAAGAAACAATATTGAAGCTATTAATCACTAATATACAGGCAAATGAACGTAAAGGAAAAATAATTGCCTGGACTTCATGAAGCAGTGCTTCGAATATAAAAATTTTTAGAAACTGATACTCACTCTCGTGATATTGTAATGAAAACAAATAAATACATTAATTTTTCAGTTAATCACTGTAGATTCTATAGATTACTATCGATTATTCAGTTAATCATCTTGTTCAGTATGAATCATACGCTTTCAGATTTTTGTTCATTGAAAAGATAACATTCCACACGAAAATATATTTTGCTATTTTTTATTTGGGCCATTCATTTATGAGGTACAGGCTGTTAAAAATGGAAAACGACAAGAAGAAAATGCAGTACATTCACATTTTTTCTTTGATAAAAGTAAAATACAGGTCAGGGATTTGAAAATCAGAAATGTTGTTTATGGTTCCGATACTGTAGCAGCCAATTACGTGTCATATTGCTTTCATTGATTTCATTCAGGTATATTTGTTGTTAAAGGTGCCCCTCGCACAGGTAAGCCCATCATTGAAAATATCAATAACTTCACAAAAATGCCCGAAGTTTACCAGTATGTTAACAGCCCAGAAGCTAATGATCAAGCACAACTGGATTCGTACAACTTCATACCCGTCCTTATACGCTGGAACAAAACTTAAGAAATTAATTTTATTATGATACTAGATTGGTATGTGTGCGCGAAATCCAATAAATACTTCTGAATATGGAATAAATGTTACTGTTAAATGTCGGGCAGTTAAAAGTTAAAAGATAAAATAAATAAAATATTAAGTGTTAATTTTGGGAAAAGATACAGTTCTCTCTTAAGATATTATGGATTAATGTGAGATTGACAAATATAAATAGATGACAATAATCTCCAGTCTTTGCCTGGATTATCCTTCTATGATGAGTAAAGAGGAACAACGACGGGGCTGATCGGAGTTGCGGTGAGGAGTGCACAGTGGTGCAAAGACGAACAGTTTTCATCGTTCCAAAATAAGATGATTTTTCTTATTATGTAAATAGTATGTACTTATAATGTTAATACAGTTATTAGATTTTATTTGAAATTCAATAATGACTATTAGTAAAAAATCTTGACAATTAAAGCAGAACCCACATTAATTATATCATTGTTCATATGTTATGTAATTTTTCTGTGAAAATGTTGTTGCAAAACTGCGAAATTATGTTACTACAGAAAATTGCTCAATTTCAAAGCTGATCGGACAAAATGAGTCTCAAACACCAATTTTGGTTGAAATATTCAGATTGAGGATTTTTTGTTTTGAGATTCAAAAAATAGTTTGGGCTAGACAAATGCAATTTGATTTGAACTATTTATGTTAATCTGGATCTAAGGAGTTTCTATGCATCAGAATCACTCAAATTAAAAAAAATCTGAAATTTCAATATGTAACGGAATGCAGCCCATTTATTTGTTTATCGATTAATGGCGATATCATGCACACCAGGGCTCAATAGTAACAACTGAAAAAATGTATTACGAACAATTCAAGACTTCTAAGCTTAATGGGGGAATCGAATACATAGCATGTTAAATCGAAGATCAGAAATCTAACTATTCGGCTGCAAGTCATAGGAATTCGTCTAATATGACTGTTAGGGGAATGGATAAGGAAACATGTCCTTTCTATGGAATTCAAACGTTTTTGAAATGAGAACAGAAAATAAAAGCAATATAAAAGCATTGTTGAGGGATCTATCAAGAAAGATCTTAAATTTAAACTGTCAAAAAATCTGCTAACTTTGAATTGTGTAATTAAACACAATCGTTATATAATAAAATCATAAAAAATTCTAAACTGTTTTTTGTAAATGAAACGTCAGTCATATCTAAATATGCACGTAAATAAGACATAAAGGCGTCAAATGAATTCAATATTTTTATTGTTTAAAAGTCAAAATGTTAAATAGTGAATTTCAAGAGCGAAAAGAAGTTGAATCTGAACAACCCAGATTTCAAGTTCTTTCGAAGACAAAATTTATGGGAAGATGTGGTCATGTTTTCCTGAAGAGACAGGAACGATAACGATACTTCGTGGCATTAGCTTGGTTTGGGCTTAGAATGAAACAGATGTTGCAGTAACAAAACCGTACCATTGGTCATTAACTAGAATTCCTGGTTTACTTATTTTATTTAACAACATGAAAAGCTCTTATTAGTATGTTTTGAATCATATTAAAGTATATTTGACTCAATAATTATCAAGTAATTGTTGATTTACGTGTTTATATTTCATGTAAAAATTGAGGTAGATGCTTAGAAAGTATAATTAAAAATATTAGAGGTACAACTAGGGATAACAAAAATGAAAACATTGAAACTAAAAAGCAAATCAACATTATTACTCGAAATGTTATTAATTCTATGAAAATCTTATGGAAAAATGATAGTCTGTTCGGAGAAAGTGGCAGAATGCTAAGCGGTCTGTGGTTTAGTCCAATAGTTCGTAGTTTTGCCTCCCATTTCATTTATGATTATCTGTAGTAATTTGGATACAATGTAGATAAAATTCATATGAAAAAAATTTACTGTAGGGAAAATAACTGAATTCATTCAAATATCTTCTTGGCTTAAAACTTGTTGAAGAGAAACAGAAATTTTATTTATTAATTAAAAAACTCTTGTTAGTGATCATTAAATGATAACTTTAACCATGGAGACAGTAAAATCCTTATTTAGACATTGGATGATATCATGTCCTATCAATGGAACCATATCTAATGATTTTGCTGGCGGTAGCTGACTGAGGATTTGTATAACAAACAATATTGTAATGTTAAATTCCGTGTTCAATCTCTTGAACGATGAGAGTTTGATGCTTCGCTTCAAATTACTGCATGTTTTTCAGAATAAATACAGAGTTTTTTTTATTTTCTTTACTTGTTAAATGCTTTTAAACTTTATTGTCCGAGTTTCTTTACTTGCAAATATGAATGTAATATACTGTCAATGAAAACTTCTAATATATATATATATATATATATATATATATATATATATATATATATATATTCAGCTACCCATCAAATATATGTAAGATGTCCGCTTTGTCGTGTTAAACTAAAGTTTTTAAAATCATAACTTTCGATTTTTCAAGATAAAGTCGTATTACATAGATTTACTCAATGACCTTTATATTAAAAACAAGCCAGATTTTATGACACAATACAAAGCAATTTGACAGACCAATAACACTTGTGGTAATATTTTCTCCATAATCTTTGTATCCTTAAACATTATATAAACGTAATAACTTTTACGAGGCTTTCAAGTACAATAAAAATGTCATCTTCATCCATTCAGCATTTTGTAAAAAATGGAAGCACTGATTTCTTTGGCATCTGCCCAAATAATCAAGACTGTGAAAAAATACTCTGTAGAGTGGATCCTGATAGTGTCAGGGATTTAGCATTCTACGTCTGTTTTGGTACATGTACCAAAAGGATATTCGTGTCAGTGATTGTATTTATTTACTGAAAAAATTATCTAATTTTTTTATTGTGAAACTTTTTACAATTGGACAAATTAAAAACATTTTTGTGCATGAAAATTTTTGCATACATCGAAAAATTTATATCAAATTAAATGTTTTTCAAAAAAAAAAAAAAAGTTACATGCATCAACAAAATGATGATAATCTAACTAGTTAACCGAAGGGTAAAGGCTGATAATCATTTCACGCAATCTCTCACTGAATCCAACGCAAAATACAAGCATTTAAAGTCTCAGAAAAAGAGGATAATATGTCTTTTTAATGTAAAAGTAGTGTAAGAAATAAATTCTGAAGCAGATCTATCTGATCAAACATTTGTTATTATTTAGAGATGTTTTAAAGAATAAGAAATCTCGTAGCTTTGTTATTTTCTTTAAAACCTCTTTCCTTTTTTCTTAAAAATTAAGAGTCAAATGTTTACATTTTGAAAATGTTATGAATCAAATAATAATATTTTTGAGGAATTACTTTAATGAAAAATTGATTCTCTAAATTGTTTCTTATAAATTTAAAACAAGGAGAGTTAAAAAATTTTGGTATCAATAGAACAAGTAATTAAAATAAGAGAAAACCAAAAAATAGATATTTTTCTGATTTCTCCTTAAATATTGACTTAAAAACTGGCAAAGCAAATCGCATTTTAAAAACTTATGAGAAGAATGAAACATTTGCATATTTAATTTTTTGTATCTTAAAATTCACTTTTATCAAAAAAAAAGAAGTTGCTGACCAAATATTTTCCTTGAAATAAGCCAAATTGAGTTTAAGGTATTCTGATTAAACTAAAAAGTAATATATATTAAAAGGTAAAAGCTAGTTTGATTTAAAAAAGATTTACATTAATATTAACAATTTGAAAATATAAAGCAAATTTGTAGCCCTATATTTAACATCTGAATGAATTTATCCCTTATTATTTACGATGACATGAATTTATCCCTTATTATCTACACACTATAGACTAATATGAAATGCAATGAAAAATACAGAAAAATCTTTTGGTAAAAACATGTTAACTCCTGTTACTCCAAATGGAATTTTCTTACGTTCTGCATCGTTTATTCTGCTGTAGTTAGTTATAAAGTGTAAAAAAGGCCAGTCACAGTTCTACTGTTTCATAACTGTTTGCAGGATAGAATTGTTCCCAGAGAAAAATGATAGCGTTTTGTTGCTGCTTCTGTCAAAAGTCGAGTAAATAATAACTCTACGGGCGCTTGACGTCAGAAAGAGCGAGCTGTACTTACTTCTTTAGCTGTAATGAAATTATGAGCGCAAAAGGAAAGTTTGTTTTTCCGTGTCAGCTTTCTTTTGAAGTACGGCTTTTTTGTGACAAATGGCTTCCGGTACATTTTGCTTTGGGTGAAGAGAAACATGTGTGGGTGTAACTCAAGGAGAATAAAAATGGTTATTTGGAAGAAAACCAGTTAAGGACTGATATTTGAGTGAAACATTTGTTTTACATAAAAACGCCCTTTCATAAAAGCGAAAGTTACCCTCAATGGTGAAAAGAAAACATTCTAAAGCACTCACTTTCAAACCTCTGACTGACCATCTTGCGATATTCACGAGCAACAAAATGGCATACAAATCAAGAATTTCATTCCTATCTGTCAAAAAAGATTAGAAAAAGTTTTGAAAACATCGGAAAGCTATATGAGAGAAGATATTTCTGAATATTAAACAAAATAAATTTTATATTTGAGCAAATGAGTTGTTCTATGCCAATTCCTGCCAGAAGATGCAGTTCCAATATTTATCAAATATATTGCTGCTTTCTTGTATATTATCTCACATTTTTGTTATCCAGCTATTTTAAACTCTAACGTTTTAGTTATGATTATAATACGTTAAAGAAAGTTCTTAATCTTGGAAGCTTATAAATTCTTTTTGTAAAAATGAAGAAAAATTTGATTATTAAAGCAAAAATATGAGAATCTATGAAAGGAAGAGAATTTATAGTAAACTTGCTAATCGATTAGATTAGAGTAAAAATTAACTAACAAATGTATATGAGTTTTAGGTTTGCAGAAAATTGTGAAATCGTTAAACAAGCTAATTTCATTTAGGTCTCTTGTTTTTCTTCACATAAATTGTTTCTTTAGTACCTGTAGTGTCAATGATGGCAGATGACGTGTTAAATTTAACAAAAAGAGCTTTCAATGTACTTCCCACATTAGGATTTGAAGTTTTATCTGTTATTTTTTAAAATAGCTCTGTTAATAGTCTTATATTTCAGTTGATAAATTGACAGCTTTCTCTCTAATAATGCAATTACTGGTAAAAATTTACACCTTCTTTTTGATGCTGTACTTATCTTGAAGTATATGGATACATGAAGAGAGGACTCAGAGAAGACATTCCTCAATGCAAGTGATGATGGAATCTCATTCGTCTTTGTTTTGGACTGATAAGAAAGGCTCTCGCAGTTGTTAAAAGCTCTGTTGTTAAATATGCTTTTAAATTCAATTATTTTAAATAAAAATTAATACGGAATTGTTTGAATTTGTTTAAAACCTTTGTTTTAAATAAAACATTTAAGTAGATCACCTTAACAATAGACGGTTTTTGTTTTCATGTGCTTATAACTCAATTGTTATGCTAGTTGTAACTTACACTTGAAATACTTGAAATATTGATACTTGAAATTTTACACTTGAAATTTTGCTAGGTCTTAAAATACTGTATAACAATGCTTTCTTTTATTCATTTATTGAACTGAGCAGAAACCGAAAATACTGTATTGGGGGACATTAGTGCTATTTAAATACCGAGTACCACATTCGCATGCATAATTATTGTTCTTTGACTCAAAATTTATTCGTGTTTGAAAGGTCAGGAATTATTTTTGATACAGGCGCCTACAATCTTTCCTAGTGTTTTCCAAATCAAAATATAAATGTAAAAATTATTTCTACAGCTAATAACCAACTATTTCTTTTCATATTATAATAAAATATGTTCTCTATGAACTGGTTTCTGAGAATTTACCTGAATGCTGTTCCTGATTTTTAACTTAATACATATGGTCTAAGATTGCTGGTCCTAATTATTTTGTATTAAACTGATACTATACAAAATCAAAAAAAGATGCAAAAAAAAGAAAAAAAAATGCAAGTCTAAGCCATGCACAATACTTGTAAATATTTAAGTTTTTAAAAATTATTGTTGTGATTCACATTTTTTTAATCATAAATATAATTGGAATAATGATGAATCATAATTGCATTTGAAAAATGTATTTATTTCTTTTACTTAATTAGTTATCAATTTTTCTAGCATTTCAACATATAATTTTATAAAATTGTATAGGTGGATATCTATATCTGTTATTTTAAGATGTCGTTCTAAGAAGTATATTTTTTGACTGACACTACATTTTAGGCTAAGTAAAGTTAGAGAAGTTATGGAATCACTGTGGCCTAGGGGTAAGGCAGCTGTCTTCTGTTTTAAAGATCGTGAGTTCAGTTCCAGTCACTTTTGACAACGAGAGCTGGATGCTAAATTTCTTAAGCGCGTATATTAAAGTTATCGCTAGATGGTTTTTATTGTCTTCTTTCTTGAGACACTTTGATAGGGTATTTTTTAAAGGATTTCAAGGAACGGGGGTATTTACACGATGGATATCAACCAATTTTACAACAGAACTGTCCTTTACAGGGTATTGAAATTATAGCATATTTCCAGCTGTCGGATCTTAAAACCTAAAGAATATTAAATACAGACAACTACTTCAGCATTTTGACTCCTGCACTTATGTAGAAGTCGAATACTTAAAATGCATTTCTCTTTACAAACTATTAACATCTATAAACTATCAACATCCTATAAACGTAGTGACATTAGACTCAATGAATAATCAACATGCAAATCCCTCCTCAGAATGATAGTCTGTCTTAAGTATAAAATTAAGTTTCTCATGGACTCGAAAATGACTTCTTTCAGCAATATACGGCACGCTTTATTTTATAAAGGAGCAATGTAAATTACAAAACAGTTTTAGTAAATTATTTTAAATTAGTAAATTATTTTAAACAATCTCAGTTGCTGTTTTTTTATCATTTTAGAACATTGTATTGAAAAGTTCCTGAAATTTATGAAAAGATTTCTATTAAATATTTTAATAAGTTAGATTTTCCAGAAAAATGTAATAATTATATATTAATCAAAGAAATCACAATCTATAAGATGTGACATTTGAATGCATTGTGTGAAATTTATGTTTGGCATTCTAGCAAAATCGTAAATGTGTGACAATTTATTGGTATTTAAGATCAATTAATAAGATTCATGTATGCAAATGCTTAAAAAAACTGGTAAATTTAAAAAATCTGTAAGAACAATCAATAGTCATATCAAACACAAAATAAAATCATCCTGAAAGTGAATACGTATTATTATTTAATGTAATTAAATTTATGAATTCTATTTCAGGTCACTTTCTTGGGAACAACACTGTTCTGGACTTCATCCAAGCGCATGGTTTTGAAATAGAGCATTTGTCAGCCGAAGCAAAAATTTCAAAAAGGTAAAAGCGTATTGCCACTATAAACGAGGATTTTCTTTATCTAAATTTTTTATTTTTTAAAGAAAATATGTGTTTTAAATTTAATTAAAAATCATCATAATATTATTAATTTATAATATATTTAATTATAATAACTATCAAATAATATAATAAACAAATTTAAATTAATATAATTATATTGTTAGTTATTATTTCGTTAGTAATAAGAGGTATTTATATAGAAATAATCCCTAAGAATAATTCATGATATTATTGCAGTGAAGGAAATTCAATTATTAATAATCAAGAAATAATGATTCAGTTCTGGAAAGATTCCTTAATTAATGATTCACGTAGTTTTAATAAATATTTTCCTTATCTTAACAGATAGAATGAATAAAAATAAAGAAAGACGGCTTCATATAGAAAAAATAATATACGAAATACTTCATGAGAAAACTGGATTATTAGTTTCCAGTTTTTGTACTATAATCTCATTATCCGCATCAAACCTTTCTGACTTTCTTAGAAGTGTCCTAGTTGTATTTACTCCTCCGTAATAATAACTTTCATAAACATGAAAGAAAAAAACAAATAGAAATGATAATGAAAGAAAACAGTTGTTACGTACAGTATTGAAAGACAATAGTTGAATTATTTATAAGCATCTGAAGCAGAGGGAGTAAAAAATGTAATTGGATTTTTTTAGCGAAGAAACTTTTGAAGTTACAGAAATAAAGAATCATTTAATAATGTGTTAAACTTTGAAGAAATGCCATTATTATCGTGAAAACATTTTGATTTTACAATTATTTACTTATTTTTTTTAAATATTTTTCGAAATCTTCTTAGTTCGATCATTTTCTAGAAATATTGTGATGAATAATATGTTTATAATTCGTAAATAATTCCTCTGTAGAAATCATATAATACTATGCGTATTTTGATATACAATGATGATCTGAATACAGGATATAGAATCATGTTGTTTTATTTCATTTAAACAACATGAACGAAATTTTATAAAAAAATAATTTTATTTACATATTTACAAATAAAAAATAATCATTCAAACATTGCAAGAAGCAATATATATATATATATATATATATATATATATATATATATATAATTTACATAATCGCAAATTAAAATTTTTATTATCCAAAATTTCAAGATTAAATATATATCATTTTTTCTTCATACTAAATCCTATTGTTATCCACATTTTATTTTTGTTTTCTGTATAAAACTACAGCCTTTACTAGATGGCACCTAAAATTAATATTCAAATTAATTATTTTTAACGGAAAGAAAACTATAGAAACTAGTTGAATGTACTCGCTGTGCTGAGTTCCACATAATTCATTTCATGTCTAGTTCTATGAATTCATTGTCCAATACTAAGAAAAATATATACCTAAATATCTAGGATTATGTTTATTTATGAACAGAAAAGGCAAACATTGAATTAATTTAAAGTAAATTGAAGCAGAAAATGCTTTATATATCTTTGTATATAACAAAATCTCTATGTTTTCTAGATAGATTAGATAAAAACAAATTAAATGAAGAATATTATACTTTAAAATATCTTTAATTACAATGTTGTTCATACTCATGATACGGGACTCTTTTTCCTTACAGTACAGTGAATGTTGTTCATATTAACAATACAATTCTGTTCATAATAATAATAATAATAATAATAATAATAAAGAGATTATTTTTTTATTACATTGCATTTTCAAACGTATTACATTTTTTTCAATAATAAATTGGAAAAAGCATATACGAGTTCGTAGAAAAGGGTGGAAACAAGGGGTACTTTTTGAAAGTGCAAATAAAATATATATTAATTTTAAAAACTTTTATACGAAAATGGTTAAAAGAAAATAGCATCCTAAGCCATGAATGTTTTTCTTAACTCTCAAAATAAACTATAAATAACTATTTTTTTTAAAAAAAGAGGAACAGAACCATACACTTCTTTCTTGGAGCGAGTAGAGTTCCGGTGTGGAATGTGTTACAACTCTCAATTTAAGTATATTAATTTACAATTTAGTATTTTTAAGTATACAATTTAGTATTTATCAAACTTTCAAGAAACTTAAAAAACTGTTAAATTTTACGCTATTTATGTTGTTTCAAATCCCATCTGGTGTAGCAATGCTACACCAAATGTGATCAGAAACAACAACATAAATTATAAAGCAATGTTAGTATTCGATAAGCGGTTACATTATACAAAAAGCTCTGATATAAGTTTAAAATGCAACATTTTAGACAATGAATACATATTACAATATTTTATCTTGATATGTGTTGTTCTGGCAAAAATGTATTGCTATGTTAAATGATTTTACATAATACTTCACTTTTCACAACCCAGAATCCCTAATCAATACTTAAGAATTCCTAGAAATATCAAAACATAAATTTTATATTCTTTTCATTTAGTGAAATTTTGACATTAAATACTTTCCTGATAAACATAAAATTGTTCGTAAATTAAACTAGATATTCATATCTCTAACTTAGAAATAATATATCGATAAACTGAATCGTTATGCAACATTCTTGTTTCAATTCTAATGAAAGCAATGATTGTCTTTAACATAAAAACTGTTTAGAATTAAGTAAAAGAAAATTTATTAGAATTACAATTTATGGAAATTACAAGTCATTCATTCTAGAACTTCTTGAACTGTTGGATGTGACCACAATTGGTGTTGCGGGACATGAAGCATGACTTGCCAAAAAAGTTTCAGCAATTTTCAAGTTTCTCTAACTTATTGGCAAAAAAAAAAAAAAAAAAAAAAAAAAAAAAAAAAAAAAAAAAAATTTAAAGGATTTTAGAAATTACCATAAATTTTCTTTTACCTATTTTTTGCTATATTTTAGGATATTTTCACTTTTAATCTCCTGAAAATCAAAGCGCCGATCAAATCTAAAGAATATGACTTTAATGCTTTTTCCTCTGGTTTGGTTGTTTTGAACGGGTTTGATAATATAAGTAAAATATATATTTGGACATTACACTTCTCATTAGTATACATGAGTCTCTTTTAATTTTCAAGCAATGATCTTCCAATGGACAGACAAAGATTATTGTTTGTAATTACCCAAGTAATTAAATTTCTTTTTACTATTGTATGGTATTTTTAAGTTTGAGAATAATTTTATGTTTTCCAATGTTCTATATCTTAAAAGTAAAAAAAAATTGAAATTTTAAATCTGCAGTGGTGTATTATACAACAAGTGAAGAGATTGGCAATTTCATTCCAGAACATCATTCTGTACGCTTAACTTAATACTTAAAGATAACACATAAATTTCTTTAGTATTATGATATGCTTACATTAAAAAGTTTTAGGAACTGAGGTTTCATTTATTTTTTCAATAAAACCAAAAACAAGTTTTGTTATCTGGTAGATTACTACGTGATGGATTTTGAAACATAGGTGCAAACTGATAGCAAAATATATCCATAGTTAATACTGACCATCATCAATCATTTTGTATCTCATCGTGTTATATCAACATAAATATAGTTTTATCAGAGAAAACAAATCCATCACTTACCAGACAAGAAAGTGTCATATATCAATATAAGAATGTGTCATATTTTCTTTCTATTTTTCATATATAGTAAGACATGAAATACATGTTTTTGTTTAGTTTTCCCATTTTCCTGAGAAGGATTGTTAGTTTTAAAAAAATATTACATTAGGAACTTTCGTATTTTATATTTAATCCATAGTCTTTATAGTAATTTCACTTTTGTGCCTTAAGATGAGTGTTAAAAAAAAAGGAATATGATATTCGAACAATAAGTTGTTGTATATTTTATGTAATCCTTCCTGGTACTTAAAAAAGCTTTTTTGAATCTGAATATTTGCTGAATGACTTCATATATATTTTAAAAGTCTGCATGATATATTTACATTGCAATATTTTTTATGGAAAGAAAATCTTATAAAACAAAAGAATTATATTTTACCAATTTCTGGCTGAAGGTATATGGTATTAATAAATATTATAGAACAAATTATACTTCCTTCATTTCCTAAAATGAATAGTTTGGAGTAAGGTATTATTTTCAAAAAAATAATTATGTTACCTATATTTAATCTTTAAAAGTATACATGGAAGCTGTTTGAAAGCATGAAAAATAACCTTATTCTGATGTAATAATCTTATGTTTGCCTTGTCTAGTCTTGGGAATGGAATCCTATGTAATCTCGTTTTGTCTGCTGAACCCTACATTAATCTGATATTTTTTTTTTTACTGATTCTAGAAATGGGGCAGTGCGTTCTTGTTTTTTTCGGCTGTGACAGCCTTAATCAGAGAGGTATGGCTTACCCAATATATGAGTAACGTAGTTTCTCGGCTGAAAACACATTAAACGGACTTTTTTGGTTGATTTAAAAAACGGAGCTGCATATTTTCGTTTTCTTGACTATAACTACCTTGATAAAAGATAGATTTGGTATATTCAGGAAATAAAGTAACACAATTTGTTTTCTTGTCTGAATCCATATTGATAAGTGATTTATTCGATTGATTTGGGAAACTGAGTGGAACCTTTCACTTTCTTAGGCTTCAAGATAAATTTATCTTATCTAAGAAATAAAATAATGTATTTTCGTTTTATTGGTTGAAAACACATTAGTTGATCCAGAAAACAGCGATGCACATTTTTGTTTTTTTGACTGTAACTGTCTTGATCAAAGATGGATTTGGATAATACAATAACTGGAGCAATACAATTACATTTATTGTGATGTAGCTGTTTTGTTCAATGAATATTTAAGCTAACGCAGGAAGTGTAGGAAGGCGTTTTCATTTTCTTAGCTGCAATATCCATTCTTGATCAAAGGTTCTTTTGAGTGATTTAGGTAATTGAAAGAAGTTCAACAATTTTGTCAATCACTTCCTTGAAGAATCAGTTATTTCAATTACAAAACTTTGCAAGGAAAAATGATATTTAAATGCATAACTACAATCCTGAACATTGAAAAAAATTATAATCATACAAATTTGGATGTTATTCATAATATAATATTACAGTAAGCAATACACAAATAATAAATTTATGAGCTTGATTGAGTCAATTTGTAATTATCAGTCGAACTGATATTTGTTAAATTAAAGAACTCGATTCAGGAAAACACTCTCAAAGAAACCCCATTAATGAAAACATTTTTGAAATGATATAGATACATCAAGTGAACATATATCATTTCCAGAATTACTTTAAAATATTATTAGAATGAATATCTTAAAAAAAAAGCATTCTTATATGCTGTTTAATATTTTTCTAGCAAAACAAAGAAAAGTGTGGTTCCAAATCCAGAAGCGGTTAGAAGAAGTCGAAAATCAAATCGGCGTCGCAGCTCTCCACAGAGGAACGTGTTCGAGATCATCCCCACAACGACACCTCCGCTGTCTTCTAGGCCCTTCAATGACCTGTGGGTGCGCCTGGACTACTCGTCATTCAACAGGAGGTAAATCATTAGATTTGTTTTTTACTATCCGATTTCTTACAATTATTTAAAATTATTCCTCTCATGCCAAAATTTTATTGTTATAAAACTAGAAGAATATATAAAAATACATTGAAGTAATAGGCAATTTCATGATCAATGTGTTTTCTATAATTTTTTTTTTCAAAAAACTCTAATTTTTGAAAAGAAAAATACTTATTCAGCAATTTTAGAAGGAAACAGACATGTGGTATACATGAAAAAATAATATATCAATAGATTTAAATATCTAATTAAATATTATAATGTCAAAACAATTTGTTTGCAGAATGGTTTAGATAATGCATTTCTTAGAAAATCAAATTTTAAGTATGTACACAGCAATTTTTTTCGCAATGATCTGAAATCCCATACAAATATATCTTCTTTGTTACTTATCTTATAAAGATTTCTTTTATTTTTCATTCAATGCAAAGTATTTAAAGCAATGAAGTAATTTGAAAATAAAACCATTCCATGCTAACATAAAAATCACATAATAATTTAATAAAAAATAGTGATGAACTGTACATCCAGTTTTTTGTAGCCTAGTTTGAAAATTATATTATCGAATACTTTAAAATTCAAGAAAAACGATGAAATTACATTGAGAAATATCAAGCTAAGACCAATCAGGGGATAAGGGGAAATATAATATTATTAATAAGATGTGTACTAATAAGATAGTACATACAAACTTAAAATATTATACTGCTTAACAAAATATAACTTGCGTTAGAAATAATTTGCTTAGGGTATATATTAATTAAAATTTAAAATATATTAATTATTGAATTTAAGTAAATTATGTAAATATGTTATTAATTGCTTAGACTGTAAAGTAAAAACTGTAAAAGTAAATATTGTTATTATAGCTATCATTTTTAATTTATATAATGATAAATTATATATGTATAAAGGAAAAATTCCATTTTAAATGGAGTTTGTATACATATTCATCAGGTAAAAAGGCTCAATGGTGATGGTATCTTAATATTATAATCAATGCAACACATGATTTAATTTAATTATTGTAATTAATTATTGTAGTTAATTTGTGCGGAAATAAGTAAATCGAGAAGCATTAAATATTTACTGGTATATGTTGGGCTTCTCTTTCTATTGATATTACTCAATGTATGGGGACATGATATTATAATGATTACTATGATAACATTGTATAATTTACTTAAATCATTGTTTTCATTTAATATATTAAAGCTTATCTGTTTTTGACCTTGCGCAACAAAACCCAACGAACTAATCAATTAATATTCTTTATTTAAATAATAATGCGAATTAAGCATATGTTGCCTTTTAAATTAAGTTTTATATCCTTATCATAATAAAGACAACTCATGGGATAGATGGAGATATTTTATGTTCATCATTGAATTGAATATATATTGAGTTGCAAAACTATAAAACCATTGGAAATTTTATGATTTTTTTCTATAATAATATATATTTTAATACATTCATTAAATTAAGTTGATGAAATACATTAAATTTATATATGCATATTATTTCGAATAAAAATTTAACTATGCCACATATTTTACTAAGCAATTTAATTTTTTTCTCTCAAGTAATTTGTTATAAAATTACAAAACAACTACTTGAAGATAGTATCTATATTTTACCTTTCAAAAATGGCTGGTATCAAACTCAGAATGATTCGCTTTGATAACTGGTGTTATAAATTAAGGTTCTGGCAACTCATAGAGAACAAACCTAATGATCTGAGGCAGTTGTTGGCATTTTAATGCCTATCACGTGAGTCGCCTTCCATGAAGACAGTTCATAGACAGTGGGCTGCATTCACAAAGAGGAAACCTGGAAAATTCCCAACCGCGTATCTTGAGAGATTTGCATACAAGAAAGAGAAGAGCCAAATTCATGTACAATGAATCGCTACGAAGCCAGGAAAATTCTTTTGTAAAAGAAGACATTGCACCTACGTACAATTTGGGTTGTCAAAATGTCCAATTTGTCTGTCCGGCTCAATCCTAATTCATGCGGCTTATAATGAATTATTGATTGAATTGCCTAGAATATTGTACACAAAAATTAATTATTGTAAAGAGCAATTCTGTAAGCATTTTCTTCATTGTTCTGAAGATCCAGAATAAACCTGAATGATAACATCTATTATTATGGTTGCAGCAGCATTCCTTACTTAATATAGATTTTATGATACTTTTGTCACTAAAACATTAAAAATATTGATTTATAATATTTTGAAATTTGTGCAAAAATTTCCAAACTTGTCGATTAATAGAACAATTAACAAAAATTTAATATTTCTATGTGGCTTCTATTTCTTTTATAATAATAAAACATAATTTTAATAATTGTAATAAAAAGAGAAAATATTTAAAGAAAATTGGAATTTATACGCAAGTTAAATGAAAGAAAACAATCTTCCATTTAGTAATTCAAAACCATTTGCATGTTATTTATTTTTAATCTTAAATTTTTTTTTCATTGTATACAAATAAGATATCGCAAAATTAAAATTATGTAATAAGACAACTTTCGCTTTCATTTTCTTTTATTAATAGGAAACATTTTAAGAAGGATCCTTTCATTAAAATTGGAAAAAGTCGAAGTAAAAAACTTTGAATAGAGATTATTTTCTGTTTTGATTACTTTAGTCTTTGAATAAAACATGATTAAGAGTTTAAATATAATGCATAAAATTTTGATACAAACTATCTATTTTATTTGTACTAATGAAAAAGTTTACTTTTAATCACTTTTATTCAAATTCTGAAAAACATCAGCTCATAAATCTTTACTTATTATTTGAGTACACAAATATTTAATGCATTACAAGTAAATGCTGATGAAACATCATATAAAATTAATTTGTATACATTTTTATTAAAAAGTAATTAAAAATTATTCTATATTAAACTCTCTTCCACGAGTTTTATTATAGCTTTGCATTTATAAGTATATGTATGTAATTTAAGAGTTATTTCATAAAGAATTAATGTTTTCTTTTTGAAATAAACGTAATGAATAAAATTTTTACCTTTCCTTTTGTTGTTATGAAACGAGATATAGTTTCGCGTTTTTGTCGTAAATGAAGCGATATAACTTTGAAGTAGAAGATTTTATATATGGAATTCTATTATTTCTATTTTTTGCCCAAAGCTATTATGTCTGAGAAGATCATTTTCAAAATTGCTTATATTTTATGAAACTATATCGTTGTTATTCTTTCTTACCTTAGATAATATGTTAACCAAATAATGAGAAAGTATTAGCTTTGAATAACTGAGGCAATTTCACGAGGTAATTCACTTAGGTAATTAAGCGTAAAGTAGGATGTTTATTCCAAGAAATTTATTAAAATGAAGCTCGTTGTCCAGTGCAGGATTTTAAACAAAATTAGAGTTAAAAGCACCAAATAATTCACAAAGAATTACACAGCTGCATCATTAATTTTATGACGAAATTATGTAATCACTAAACAAAAATTAATTTCAAAACAGTATTATATGAAATTAAAAAGAAAATTGTATGCTTTGCAAACATCTAATGTAAATTATTTTTTAAGGTAAAATTTTAAAGTGGACAGTTTTTAAAGATTAATTTAATAGATTTAAATTAATTCATTAACACCGAACACTTAATTAACTGAAACTATGTACTATAATATAAATATTTTGATTTTGAAGAAAACATTTACAACTAAATAATTTAGAATTACATACATAAAATTTTACATTTATAAGATTTACTTTGTAAAATTCATTAATACACGCATAAAAATTTCATATATACATTTTTAAAAATTTGATATAAATATTTTACTTATGGGACTATTAAATTATTTTATGCAGATTGATGGTTAATTGTTTTTACCACACTCTGCAAGTAAACAAAAATAAACAAATGATTATTTTGATGATTATTGCTGGAAGCTTTTAATGAATTTATGAACATTGCAATCAATTTTTAGTTAAAAATGAAATCTATGGTAAATTTATTTCCGAGAAAGTTCAATGGATATGCCTGACAAAAATATTTAAATAAAATTATACATTTTAAAGTTTTACATACTGTTAGACTTAGGTTGCGATAAAAAAAATCACTAATCAGTATTTTTATTTGGTGTTACGATCTATTGAATCTTTTTCATCACTATTGTGAACTTTACCTGTCGAAACGCTTAGGCATTTTCCTTTCCGCTTCTGAAAACCATATGTAAACCATTACCTCTATGAAGTTAATGATGTAAAGCTACTGATTGTACAAATCCTCATAAATTGACATCAGAGAATTCGGAACAATTTTCACACGAGGAACTTAAAATTTTTTTGAATATATAGTTATGTTTCTAACATTGAGTTTTTAATATGAATCTGAAGAAACATCAGAAAGAAAAATAATAAAATCTTAATTAAAAGCATTTTGTTTTATCAATCCATTACTAGAAGCTAAAATCTGGTTTCGTAGGAAATTTTGTTTAGTTGTCGGAATCAATTGTAGGATGAAACAAGTGATTAGTAAAAGTAAAAACTCTAATTGGATGTACATACGTAAATAAACAAAAAAAATATCTTTTATAATTGATAACTGCCCAAGATACTTAGCATTATCGATGTGAAAGACAGCAACGAGTCAATTTGTCATTTGGTCAATTTGGATCAAAAGGAAATTATCGTTTAATTATAATAGATGGTCGTTGGAAATGGTTTAAGAAAACATTATAAAAATTGTATTAATTTACTTAAAAATTTTCAAATTGAGTTTTAAAAATTAAAAAAATAACTCCTAGTCAAAGTGAAAATATTAAAATCTTCTTTTTAAATTATGTGACTTATCCGCACTTGTTGCTGTCTATTTTTAACCGAATAAAGCATGTAATCACAGTTTACAACCTAGCTATATAAAACCACAGAAAAATTTTAATACAGCAGTCAGTAAGATAAGATATCTTTTCACACTTTATACATTATATTTATAGCATTTTTTTTTATAGTTTCTTTATTTGAAAATGTCTGCTTTCTTAATTCTGCTTTATTTTCAGGAAGAGTGATCTCGGCGAAACGCCTTCCGCCAAACATGGCTTCCATAATCAGAAAAGTCCTCTATACTTGCAGAACTCTGCGTACGTGAACTATTCTCTCTCAATTACTGCGATTCTCTTCCTCACCATCCTGAACTGTGCTTCCGGATTCGGTGGCATCACTTGAACCCGCCCTCCCTGAAGCATACCGGGAAGACTTTGGCAGCTGATGCTGCAGAGATTCGAATCTTTCTGTGTGGGAGGATGAGGTGAATAACAGCTCGTCATGTGTCGTCGATGTAGTTAAGCTTCAATTAATGATGAGCTAAAATATAATTTGGCCTGCTGATATAAGTGGGAGGTGCTGCCACCTACATAAGTTCGAAGACACTAATTTTAAAATTTGAAATATGTTTTGAGTGATTGCTTCCAAATGTGTGAATATAATATAAACATGACTTACAATGATATAAATGAGACATCAGAAGAAATTACGAATGACTCGTAATGTCTATGAATCTGTTATGTGCATTTCAGAAACAATTATGCTAATTTTTATTGCTATAAGAATGATTAAATTAGTTTAATTTTGGGATTAATTCAAATTATTTAATTAGTGGAATATTGTAATATTATTATTTTTGTGCAATATTTAGTATAATGCAATATACAGCATTATGACATAGTTTTGCTCACATGTTTCACACAAATAAAAAATGTTCCATGCAATATACTGACAAAGCAACTATGTAAACGTAACATGCAAATTACTTCAGGTGCTTTTATAGATATGAGACCTCATCGAATAAAAAAATCTGAATATCTCATTATCTCTTATTACCTCAATATCTTTTATTTAAAATATTATATTTTTTATTTAATATGTGTTTAATATATTATGGATTTTAATATATATATATATATATATATATATATATATAGCTGAAATAATTAGGAAGAAATATAAGAAAAATAATATCTTGCTAAACTCTGTTGATATAGGCAATCAACTGAGTTTAGCAAGTTAGATAAAATACAACTCAAATATACCTAACTCCAAGAAGCTTTACCACTTTAATGGGAATTGAGGGACTTTTATTTAAAAATTAATATAAAACATTATATAGTTTACAGTAGTTAAACACATTATTTATTTCACAACTTTAGAAAATATTCAATCAGATTCTAGCTAATTATACAGATGATAATATAATGAGCATGGAATTAATGATAAACGCTGTTAACAGATGTATATAATAATATAAACATGATTTTTGTAGTTCTGCAAAATTCTTAATTACATAAATATTTAGAATTCATAAATTATATTTGCAGAAAGGTTTTGACATCTATAAAAACAAAGCCTTAATCCTCTCATGAACACTGTAGGACTAGAAAATGTTTGCTCTTATCAATGTTTTAGAAAAGTTTTTAATTCAATAAACTAGATTTTTGAAGTTAATCAAGAATTCAACTGTTTTAATAAGTTTGACTCTCAATGTATGGTTGCTTAAAACTATCTTCTTCCAGATAATCTTTCACTTTTCACTGAATGTGGCACAGGAAATCGTTAGGGACATGTAATCACATAGTGCAGTGTGTTGCCTTCAATTCCATTCAGTTGATATGCATAAGTCAACCACTTGAAGTAGCCACAAATTCAGAAGTGTGATATTAAGCATCAAAGTAAATAAAAAAAGCTGTAGAACACTGCCTTGCAAGCAAGTAGAGACAGATGTACTAGTAAACATTTTTATATATGGTTGAAAAGGAAAGGATAATTAGTGAGGAAAACTATCATTGACAGTAAGGTAATTGACGATGTAAAGAGATCTTTTTATGCTTGTACAGATATAAAGCACTAACGATAGAGAATGCTTCCTCCTCCTTCTCAAACAAAACTTTAAATCTACTTGCCAATAGAATTTCACCAATATCGATGATAGAAACAGCCAATTAAATCATACTTATCGGTTGAATTGGTTATTTTTCTTTTATTTTTTCTATCTTTTTGTCAGGTGCGGAATTAGCGCGTACATAAAAGGTATTATATATTCGAGCTAAATTTTTGTCTTCAAATCAAACGTGTTGAGGACCAACGGTCACCATGGGAAATGTTTGTCGTATGTCCAATGCCATTTGAGGATCATTAAACAATCAAAGTCAAATGGAACATAACTCGAATCAATTTGTACTGACTAGCGGAACCAAAGTTTTAGGAGTTCGTAGAGCAATTAATGTTTTATGCAAAAAATTTGTTTGAATAACTTTGATTCCAAATTGAACTAGTCAGTTCTAAAGGATCAAAACATAAATTAGAGGTGATGTTTTCTAACCCACAAACCATGGCTAAATGGCTTATTTCAAAGTGGGTATGTCTCGAATCCGTTACATCCATTAGGAATCCATTAGGTAACTTGGTTAGGGTGCTCGCGAAATATCGATTTTCCAAGTAGCATTCATCTGAATAATTTCCAATTTCAAATGAGCTCAACACCTCGAACATATTACCAAAATTGAATTGCCTTTTTCCGAATCCAGCGATGCTTGATTCAATTGCTTTGTCAATTTTACAATCGCTAATAAATATTAAGCACCAAGCTTATTCGATGAATAGCAGATGATTTTCCCAAACGAGGAAATCTAGTTTCTTCTTTGATAATAGCAAAGGTCATCCGATCACAAAGTTATAAGTCTTCATAATTAAAAGAGCGCAATGCTGAATTATTTACTGGAATATAAACATAAAACGTGGTTTGTAAAGGCATAATTATTGTGAAAAGAATTTGAGGAAATTTGACTTATTTCAAGTGAACATGAAATAACACTACCTGGGTGATAGCCTGGGTAAAAAATCAGAAATTGGTTGAAAATTCAATTTGGATAAGGATAAAAATTTCAGAAAATTAAAAAAAATATCGCTAGTTTCTAAACTTAACTTTCAAGTATTCAAAATTATAGAAACTTTCTAAATATTAAAAACACAATAAAATGATATTGACATAAGCAGTACCTAAAAGAAGCAAAACAGAGGATTGAGTTTTAAGAAGCTTTTATGTCAAATAAAAGATATCAAAAACTCTTTCTAGCCTTTGTATATTACTCTCTCTCTCATGTTTAATCAGACATTTTATTCATAAGAATGTGATTACACCTCTATTCTAAAATTTTGGCTAAACAAAACCTTCTCATTAACGTTTGGAACACACAGAATCGTGTAGTTTGCCTTAAGCGAATTAATTCTTTTAGAATGCTTTTATTTCTCTTTTTTTTCAAAAAAGGGTATGACTTGCAGTGTCTTTCCGTATGATGTCAAATAAATAATTTTTAATTTATTACAGATATTTTCAGCTCCACTGAGAGTCATACCATTCATAGGTTTTTTTGCTTATATTTAAATATTTTTTCGTTATGAAACATTTAAACAGAGAAAATTAGAATTTTTGCTCTTTAAAGAAATTAATCATCCTGTAATGAATTCAATTTAATTGAACTTAAAATTACAATCTAGGAAAATTTAACATTTAGTTATATTTTTATTTTGAAAGTTTTTTTTGAGATTATTTAAAGAAATACATAAATGTAACCCTTGAAATCTCAGTTAGTATGCCATAAGCAAAAATATGAAACAAAAGTAAATGTTCAGCGAAGAATTATAATCTTATTATAAAAATGTAGCAAAATTGTTTCCTAGTTAATGACAAATTTTGTTTAGTTCCAGTTTTCCAAGACATTTAATTAACTGCTTTTACTCAATTTTCTGATATCCATCGAAATTATCTCATGAAACTGAATATAATAAATTTTAATTAGATTTGATCTAAGTTACGTCTCTCTAAGTATTGTTCTACTCAGGAAAAGTATTTCGTTGCAAATATTCAATCTGGTTTCTCATTAAAGTAATGAGATTGTTTTGAAATAATGGAATAAAATTACTCAACCAACAATTTGGAATAATCATTCTTTTGTATAAAGGAAAAGAATGTTTCTTTTTTGATATAATAATTTCCAGAAAACACAAAGGGCTATTCTTCTGGTGGTATGTTTAAGCCATTCTAGAACATCGTTTCAGTGCGGCTTCATTTCATAGATAATATGTTTTTATGAAGTAAAATGAAATATATATATATATATATATATATATATATATATGGAATGTGTATGTGAACCTTCTCTTTTAATAAAAAAAGTGCTCATATAAAAATGTGCCTATAACTTAAGTTCAAAATCATTTTAAATCAATAATTTGAAAAAAAAAAAAAAAACCATTAGAAATAAGGAAAATATGGAGCAATATATAGAAATTCATATGAATTCTAAGTAAAAAAAATTCAAATTATTTGCTTTGCTTTTTACTAATACCTTAATATTGTGGTTTAATGCTGTACTCTCAAAAACAGGTGTTTTTCGAAAAACAAAGACGTTTTCTGAAATTATTAAATTCGATCATATTATTTTGCTTCTCCTACAGGAGTCGGAAGAAATCTTAATTGCTCTGTGAATAATATTTCTTTTTGAATAATATAAACTATAATTTATAAATGTTGATTTTCAATAAATATAACTATTAGCTTATCACGCAAAATTTTGTTGATTTATATAAGCTGAATTTAAATTAAATCACAAAAAATTATATTTAATAAGCTCCTCTGTATCCAATTGCATTTTTTCTGCCATCTCTAAATTCCAAAAAGATCTGCAATTCGTAATATAAAAAATATAATGAAAACAAATTAAAAAATGTAAGAAAGCAATTTTACAATTTCATAAATAAGGAATATTCTTATTATTCCTAAAATAATAAGGACTTTTATGCTATTTATTGTGCACTGAAATCAATTATTTTCATATTTAAATTCATTTGCTCTCTTTTATCATCATTTCTTGATTTATGCTTAAAGCTAAATTTATTTATGATAAGCATGACGTTATTGTGTTGATAATCAGGTGTTTAATATACATTGCTATTTTGCATATATGATAGTGTGCTTTTAGTTTTTTATTCATTAAAAAGTATTAAGATTTTAATAACTTTTATTGCTTGTTTATAGCATTTCGTTGATTTCTAATGATTTTGATATCTTGTTTTAAGTAACATTTTTATCCCGTATTTCGTAATTTCGTTCTATATTTTTCCACTTGAAATTATAAATAATCATTGGAGTTAAAATAACAGTGTTTTTTTAAGATTTCTTTTGTAAATCTTTCGGATGTATTTTCGATCACTGTCTTGAACGTAATAATGTGATTGACTTAAATTTTTGTCTCAAAAGTAGTTATGTAAATTGTTTCACTGAAATACATTATTTTTCCAGCAATAAATGCTTAAGTTTCAACAGCCAATATAATTTATCATATTTTTTACTTCGTATTGTTTCTGCTGCAGCTCCGAATTCTGTAGTTTGTTCTACAGATTTTACTTGCTGAAAGATTTTGGAATGTAAATGTAAAATTAAATTTATAATTTATGCTTTTCATGCTTAATATGATAGTCAATGTTCTTAACTATCATCTTATATCATATTCTCCATGTTAATAATGATTTTTCAAATATTGAAAAAAGCATTTTTTTTCCTATTTCAATATTGCAATATTCAACATCTTCTTAAATAGCTTTCCTAAGTTCGCAAAGTGTTGAAGGTAGGCGTTTGGAGAATACAAATTTTAAGAGTCTATAAGCACACAAATCCATCGTGGATACATCAGGATATTTACTGGAACATCAGTGAAGGGCATGTATTTCATTACTTTTTATTTTTTTATTTTTTTAACATAATTTTTTCTTGTTTTGTTTTATTTATTTGGAAAACTATTATAGATTGGTATGTTTGGCTGCTTGTTTTGTTTTTAATCACATCATTGGATTGATGGCCTTATGATTAAGAATCTATAATTTCATAGTTAAAAAGTGAAGATAAAATATATTCTTGATTGTATTTAAAATTGATTTCGATATGTCATCATAAAAATTTTTAATAATCTAACAAAGAAAATGAGCTTTCAATGTGTGCTTGGTTTCCTTCACTTTGTGTCATCAATTGCCCTTCAGTAAAATTTCTAGTCGTTGTTCCTATAACATGAGATATGATTATAGTTACAGTGTTTAACAATAATTTCTTTCTTTCAATTATTTTCTGAATCATCGGAATTTATTACTAAACTAAGAAGATACATAAAATCTATTATTGAACATTTTAAAACTCACTTTTACTTGATGCAATTATATATATGCCTCTAAGAATTCATTCAAAGTGCTGAATTTTCCAAAAATTTCTATTAGAAAGGTTAAAAGTTTAAACTTAAAGAGATAAAATACTTTTAAAAAGTTGAGAATTTTAAGATTTTTCCTTTCTGAAAGCTAAAATTATGTTTTTTTATTACTTCTTTCTGCTATAAAATATAAATATGTTCTAGTGTATCGTTCTATAAGATTCTAAATTAAAAATACTGTTTAATTGATATGCGAATGACTTATTTTGTCATGAAACTAGAACTTTTTTCTTTCCTTATTTTGGTTTTGCTTTCAAGAAATAAAACTCTCATAAGTTTCAGATTATTTCATACATTTTAAAAGCAGCCTTCTCATCATATCTTTAAAATTAGGTCGTGTGTGTGTATATATATATATATATATATATATATATATATCACACTTCATTTCCAATTATTATATTTTAAATAAAATTTATATATTTTTATCCATTCACCCATAATTTTTTCATTAGAGTACATTAATATGTCAAAATATTTTACATGATTGCTTCATAATTTCAGATGCACGAGTGCAGAAAATTGGAAATGAATCTTTTAGCTGATTAATTCAATATTATGTAAATCTAAGCAGCTTTTTCTCTTAGACATTGTTCCATCAAAACACTTTTTGAATTCATTTTCGTGAATTGATTTCTCTGAACCATTCTTCCTTTTAATAATGAGGTGAGAATACAAACAGCTGCATTTCGCAAAAAATATAAATATCTTATAAATAACATTGAAAAAGAAAAATTACCTTAAAGATTCAGAATAATATTTCTATCAAAATAAATATTCTCAAATCTTCATTTTTTATTCAATCCGTGTTTCCTCCGAAAACTATTGTTATTCTCAACTGTTCCTTAAGCTTTTGGAATGCGTTTTTATATTCGTAAACAGTAGTACCAAGCCAAAACATAAAGCCGATAGCAGCGAAAATTATCACAAAATCATGCAAATGCACTCAAATCTAAAGTAATACACCCCCAGAAGCCCTAGAGCGGAGTCTTTCCAACATACTAAAATAAAAAGATCTATTTACTCCGATACGGTTTAATACATCCTACTTATAAAAATATATTCTGCTTATAAAAATCCATCACTGAATTTTTTTGCGTCGTTGTATACAGATCATAGTAGTCATACTTTGTGAAATATAGAGGCAAATAATTCAGTTGACGAGATCAGTCAGTTATACGACATTTCTTATTTCTGAAAATATCAACCTTTTCCAACTAAGGATAAATGACATTTATCACAAGAATTAGTCTTTTTACAGACATAAATTGTAAGCCCCATATTCTGAAATTTAGTTATCTATAATAGTTTACATTTTTTACAAGAAACAAATAAATGCTAAAATGTTAAAGTCTAAATTATCTTTTAATTTGTATAATTTTTATATTATCTTTGAATTTCAGAAAATATCTATTAATCTAAAATGTGTAATTTTAAAGAAATATTCATAATTGTTGATTTAATTTACCAAAAGTTTTGTTTTTCAAATCTCACTATCGCAAAGAATATTTCACCCATTTGAATGGGTGTTCAACCAAAAATGGAATTCGTGGCATCTTATATATAGGAAGATTAAGAGGGTGTTTCATTGTAGTCCCGAAAGTGAATTCCTATAGTCCAAAAGTAGAAATTAAGAAGAAGTCACTCAGATTTGGCCTACAATCTCCAAAAAAATCATGTCACTAGGCAGACATTACGCCTATAACCTATTTTTCATATCCCAGCCATCAACACTGAATACAATGATTCTGCCGTTGAGTCAGGTATAGAAACCACTATTCTCTAGTAATGAAAATGGTGTATCTCTAAATCAAGTTACTGCAGCTTTTATCTATCAAACACTTTCCCGAATCATATACAGCTTTTATTATTTTGCAAAAATGATAATTATATTTGAAATATATTTTTTTCACCATTTGAGAGAATGTGGAGTATATATGAAAAATATTTCTGTACAATTATTGTATAGAGAGAAAACTAAATAAGTTATGCAAAAACCAAAAATTAAAAAAAAAATAAATAACAAATGGAAAAAGGGAAATTTGATAATAGGGTGATGTTTTGCACATTAATGGCAGAAAATGTTTACACACACTCACACATGTATATACATAATTATTTACGTTATTAAATTATTGACATCTTGGCAGATTTTAAATTAAATAGTGTTTTATTGCGTTACATTAATATTCCTATGTAGTTTGAAAAGTGAATAACTGCTATCAAATGACCAGCAATTTTATTATTAAAATAATTCTATGTATTGAGCAACTCAACTTAACAATTTCATCTTAAATTATTTGAAGTTATCATTGATAATGTAATCTTACCACTAATTTATCCTGATAGCAATTATATGATAATTTCCAGTAATGAAGAACGGAACAATAAAGAAAACAACTAATCTCTACGTGTTCGATCTCATAGTTCCTTCTTGTAGACGTGTGAATAATCGTTCCAGGAGCAAGTTCGTAATGCGAAAAGTTCGTTATGTGAAACGTGTTTTCCTATATAAATACATGTTAAAAAAATAATTCGTTCTGTAGCATAAAATATGCTAAGATGACATAAAAAAAGATAAATTTTTTGTTATTATTTTTATTTAGATACATGCATCTAAAAACATAATTTATTTTTAATTTTAAGACAGACTAAGTAGAGTCTACCGAATCTTGAACATCTTCATCCATTTTCTGCTTTTTGGCCGATGGTTTCATGAAAAACCTGTTCAAAGTCGTTTGTTTTTCTCTTTTCTTAAACATCTGCCGGAAATAATGGACAAGAGTATCGGAGTAAAGATCGTTGATCCTATTTGCTTCAGCTGAATCCGGATAGTGGGCATTGGCAAACTCCTGAACTGCTTTCCATTTGACCAGGATGCTCTTGATGTCAGCAGTTGGGATTAGTTGATTGTTGATCCTCGTTATCAGATGATGCTTCCCTTTGAGCATTGTCCTGTTGCAGGACCAGAAGTGCTTGGAGCTCTTCAGTTGTTAGCTCTTCTTAATGCTCCTCAATAAGGTCCTCTACATCCTCTTCCTCTACCTCTAATTCCAGCCTTTGGGCCACTGTGATGATGTCCTTCACCACTTCTGCGTCATAAGCAACTGCTTCTTCCTGGGTCCACGAAGGCACAAGCATCTTCCAAGCAGAAATGAAGGTCCTTTGTGACACTTCTTCCCTGGCCTTCTACATAAATCGTATTGCCATAAGGATATCAAATTTCTTCTTCCAAAGCTTTCGGACAGTCATATTGTCTCGCATTCTTCAAACACCTTATTAAAGAGGGCTCTAGTGTACAGTTTTTTAAAGTTCGCAATAACTTGCTAATCTATTAACTGAAGAATGGATGTGGTGTTTGGTGGCAAATACTGTACCCTGATAAATGGATAATTTTCCTGCAATATTTCCTCTAGGTCTTTTGGGTGAGAAGGGGCAGTGTCAAGTATCAGAAGGGCTTTGAGCGGCAGTTCTTTTTCCAGCAAGAATTTCTTCACGGCAGGAGCAAAGGTTTCCAGAATCCATTGGTTGAAGATAGCTTGGTTCACCCAGACCTTTTGATTGGACTTCCAATGGACAGGCAGTTTGGACTTAATAACGTTATTTTGCTTAAAAATTCTTGGATTTTCAGAGTGATAAACCAATAGAGTTTTGATCTTGAGGTCTCCGCTGGCAATAGACGAAAACATAAGGGTAAGTCTGTCCTTCATGGCTTTGTGTCCTGGCAATTTCTTCTCCTCTTTTGTAACGAAGGTTCTGCATGGCATTCCTTTCCAAAAAAGACCCATTTCATCGGCATTAAGCAATTGTTGGGGGCAGTATCCTTCATCCTTAATGCATTTTTGTAAGTTAATAGAGAACTTTTCAGCTTCTTTCTTGTCAGCACTGCCAGCTTTACTATGCATAGTAGCGCTGTGGATTCCACACCTTTTCTTAAATCTAAAAAACCACCCCCTGCTGGCTTTCAATTCTTCTTCATTATCTTGATTGCTGCTACTTCCAGGGACGTTTTTCTTTATATCGTCATAAATTATCTTGGCTTTGTGACTGATAATATTTTGAATTGTTACGTCTCCTTTCACCTGCCTGTCCTTAATCCAAATCGCTAAACGTTTCTCCAATTCCTCGTGGATTGAAGATCTATATTTTTCATTAAATAGTTTTGATGGACTGCTGTGATACATGCGTAAGTTAAGCGCAGTGACTAACGACTGCAGTGCCTGCGCGGGAGGATACAATACATCGGCAGCGATCGTGGAAGCTCGGGTGACTTCGTTGTGTGAAGCGAAGTTCGTTGTATGAATCATGAAATGAAAGAATAGGAAGTTCGTTGTGTGCAGCGTTCTTTATGCGAGGCACCACTGTATTCAAAAAGGAGCTTACCCAATTAGTAAAATAATATTATATTTTTTTATAATTTAGAAAATCCCGAAATTTTCGTCAAAGTTTTGGCAATTAATTTTTACTTAATCAGTCCATTTATTATACTTCGTAATTATGTTATAAAACTATTGCTTTACTCAAAAAGTAAAGAAAAAAATAAAAATAAATAAAAATAAATATATAATTATACAGTTAGAATAAGAAAACAGGGTACATTGCAAAACATGAAATATCTATAACAATATGCTAATGTGTTTTGAAAGCTTCATCTATTATTAAAAAATATTTTGATTTTCAAAAATACTTTTTTGAAAAGATAATAAGCAATTGCTTTAGATTATAGCATTCCTTGAACAGGATAATATTCTATATTGGAAATGTAAGTAATGATCATATCACTCTCACACGCATGGGCTCTTACAAGTACTAACAAAATAAAAATCAATGTTTCATGTTTTGAACTTTAAAATACAGTTTATAAGAAAATGCTTTTCAGAACTGAAATAATTACTATTTAATAATTAATTTAATAATCTGTAGCACACGTGTTATAAAGGATTAAAGCTATTTTTGACTCAAGTAAATATTTAAGTTAAAACGAAAATAGGAACATTCTACGTGAAATGGCATTTTTACGGATGTCTACTAAAATATTTCTGCTTTCTGTTACAATAACAGGTTTATTATATTTTGTAAAATGCTTATATCAATTGATAAAGAAAAGGTAACAAATAAAGAGTATCAATTTGAAAACAATGCAATTGTTGTTGACAGCTGTTGTGCTGATTTCATTTAAATAAATAAAGTAAATTAACTTAAGAAAAGTATATTTTATTTCGGTATTTCACCTTCCAAGAAAACAATAACGTCGAGGAAACATCTCTAAAGGTTAGTTTAATCTGCGAAATTTCATTTTGAATCGCTTTTTCTTCGATCCTTCGTTAAATCTGCTAGTAATACGATACTTTTTTCCTCTTTATCACAATATAAATGGTAGCATTAGCGAAACGGTCAGTTCTTTTTCTGAGTAGCAGACGAAAAAAGAGAATATAAGCGCCAAACACCGTTTTCATGTGGCTTTCGATAAAATCGCTTGCAACTTCAGTTCATGGTGAATTTTTTTTTTCCACCAGAAATAGGATTCTCATTCTCTCCGATGACTTCAGGGATGGAGGCACCGTGGTGGGAGGGAGGTTTGCTTCTAAGGAAACAACAAATGATCAAAGTTGTGCAATTTTACGAATTCTTGCTCTGTATGATGTGTTTCAAGAAAAAATTGGTTTCGAAGCAGAAAATAAAGTTTTGTATCGTCTTCCTTCGTGAAACGATTTTGATTTGGTGAAACCAAACGTATGGGGTGGTATACCCTAAAATCAATATATACAATCTCTTTTTATTTTTTAATACTTTTCAGAAAAAATATGATTTTAAAGCATTTCTCATTTTATCCAATTATTGAAATTACTTTAAGTAAAAGCATAAAAAAAATCAAATGAAATAAACAATTAAAATTTTATATATTTTCGATGGAATGAAATGTGGGATACATTATTATTGAATTATTATTCATACATTAGTATTTCATTGCTTATATTTTAAATTATTATATATGTAATAAAAACATTTATAATTTATTTTATATGCTATTTTTTATACTAAAATACTTCATATTTTTAGGTCATAAGTTTTAAAACAATCAACATTATATATTAATAACTTAATAACACCTAAAAATGAGATAAAAGAAATTATGTAACCGTAATATTTTTACAAACACTGTGAGCTTTGATATTTAAAGTTTCAAAAACCGATTCCCTTAAAAAAAAACCATGCTACCAGTCAATTTAAAATTTGAAAAGACTTGTCGCAGTACAATAATATTTAATTTATTTTCAGAAGAAAATCGGTTTTTCTATAACTCAGTATGCTCTCTTTTAGTTCATTATCAATTTACTTACATAATATTTATATGCTCATGGAACACTAAATGTGCAGTAGAAACGTCTTTTACTGTATCCTAATTATAAAAAGAAATCAATATAGATAAACAGAATTTCAAATATAGCTAATTTATCATCGTTATATAATCACATCAAGTAGACTGATAAATGAGATTTCAAGCAATCCATAATTACGATTCATTTTGTAAAATGATTTTCGATATCACTATTCCATAGCTTAGAGTGCATTTAATAGAATCTACTGGATTTGAAATCATTGTATAGTCTCACATCTGCCATTAGTGTTAAAATAGAAATTTTGTGAACCTAATGTATTTTTTTTCAACTTCTATATTTTTGAGGGGATTTGGATGGCTGTAATTCTATTTGACCAACGCTAGTTAGAACATTATTTTAAAGTAACTACTAACAAAATGCATCTGCTTCATAATTGTGTCTATTTTTGTCAGTCAGAGTTCACTGTTTTTAATTCTACGTTGCTCGGAGTGTTCTACACAGAAAGAAACCTTCCACTAAGGAGGATAAAAAGCAACTATATTTATAAAATTATTTAGCAACCTCAGTGTGTAGTAAGGCATCCTTTATCGTCCACCGAGTAATTACCTTTTTCGAGGACTTTTCAATCCTTGAACAATCTTCATGGGTAGCAATTATGTGATGGATATTAAAATGCCTTAATATCGCCTTGGGGTCTTAAGCTATCCACTATAGGATATCAAAAGGTCTTTTGGGCATAATATTATCAAAAGTATAAAAATATTTTGTATATTTTAAGGCAGTAATTTGTATGGAAAATTATTTAGAAAATAATTAAAATTTTAGTTATTATTAAAAATAATTTTAAATACATTATTTGCTAAGAAATAAAATAGTGGTTAATTTAGTTGTACTTTTGAATGAAAAATGATGACATGTAAATATACCTAATATTTCCAATTTTCTTATTCTTACTTATACTGAGTGAATTGAAGCAGGAAAAATAGGTTGAATATTTTATGAGTATATCTGTGTGGTTAAAATTATTGATGATTAAAAGCTCCGTATATTTATTTCTTTTACTTTCACACCCTTCCCATCATTCAAAGCATGAAAAACAGAAGAATTATTTTGCAAAATTTTTTCAAAAGTTACATATTTTTTTGTAATTTACCATGATTTTAATTTTACCATTATGAAACTAAATATTACCTAATTTCACATGCTGTCATTTCTTTAAAAGACTTTTTTTTATGTTGTATTCAAATATAGTAGAAGTTGATTAAATTACAATAATAGTTATTGCTCTATCAATGTGACTTTTCTATTATTAGAAGAAATCAATATTAAATTAATATGAACTCACATAATTTGAAAATAAAATGCTAATTGTTTTTAAAAATAATTTTTGAAGATTACTAGCCTGAAGATGTTATAAAATGTATTGTTTTTTTATCATTCATAATTTTATCATGGAGAATAGGAATAGATAAATACTTGTAAAAAGTTTGAAAAATTAGATAAAAATTCTGCTAATATAGATATCAGTCAAAATATTTTCTTTTTGGTTAATAAATTCATACATTTAAATAGAAATTCAACGAAAAATTATCTAAATAGTAATATTATCTTCAATGATTAAAGAAAGTTTAAACTAGATAAGATTAATGAAAGTTTAAACTAGATAAGCAACTGGTTTAAACGCTTAAGCAACAATTGCCTTTTTTTTAAGAGCTTACAATTTATTCTGACTGAGAAGACAGCAGATGTATATTATATTAAACGCAAACGTTGTTCGAGGTAGAAAACTTATGCTTATGTACATATGTGCTCATCTTATTCAAATTTTACATTAATTATTACTTAAAATTTCAAATAATTTTTCTTTTCTGATTACTTTGGGAACGAGGTTTGTTTGTGATTTATTCTTTCCATTAAACAGGGAATTGCTTGCCCGTGTAAATACAGACTACAAGGATTTTAACTCGTAGTTTATTTTCGTGATTTTTACCTTAAAATTTTGATATTGGTTTTATGAAGGAGGATTTCTGACTTTCGTGATGTAAATATTAAATATTATGAGGTTTATAAAGGGGGTAATAGTGAAAGAATCTGCTTACAAGCACACATTAGCATTTTATTGATAAATTATTGGATACGCTACGGTTCCTTTTCTATGAAATAAATATATATATTTTAATGAAAACAAAGTTTTTCTCTTTATAAATGTTTATTCAATTTAAAAGTATTAAATTATTTATTAGTAAAGTATATTTAAAATTTACCAGATAATTTATTATAATGCATATAATTGTAAAGTTAAAATTTTCTTAACATTTTCTCAAATTATCAATTTTTATTTTCAGTTCTGTCATTCAATATTGTAATATTATAACCAGGTAAATTCCAAAATCTATGGTGCATTAATATTTTGAGTGAATTATGCAAATGAAATTAGTTTTCTAAAAATATTTTGAAGTATTTAATTTAATTCATATTTCAAATTTTTAGTGTTAACTCAGAAATGTATTTAAATAAAAAAAAGTATGGGTGTAAAATTAAATTTACATATTTATTGTTTGATTTTAAACACAAGAAATTGTATGATATTTTTAATTTATTTTTAATTTATTTCAATGTTTGTATATACATAGGTATCTCCTACTAAATATAGTCCTTTAAATATATAACGGGATAACTGCTGAAACATGTGAAAATTCAAAAAAAGTTTCATTCGTAAAAAATTACTTCAAAATTTACATATTTGGAAAGTTTGAAGAGAGAAATTTGCTTTTTGGACTTTTGTCTTTCATTTTATGCAAAAATGCTTAAATAATTATTTTATAAAAGAATTATAATCTCATTGATCTGAGCAGTGTAATTATTAGAAGTAGTTCTTAGTTAACTTTTGCGATAATTCCAAGATGAATTAGCATTCAAGTTTAAAGAGGAATAAATATTATATATCATTTATCAGCTTTTTAAAATAAATTTTAATTCTGAATTTGCTCTAAAATTTTATTTTTTTCGAAATTCTATTTAATAAGTGTTATTGTTAGTCGTGGTAGCTACGTCGGGAGATCATCGTTCTCGCAATCCAAAAGAAATGAGTTCGATCCTGGGAACGGTTAAGGATCTATTTCACTAATTGTAATTGGGGTATGATAAATACGTCAAGGCCACAAATTTCCTCAAGTTCACATCTAAATCAATATCTAAGGAGGTATAATTTAAAAGTCTAAGGACTTTTACTTATTCTCTACTTCGAAATTAGAAGATCTACCACTTTCTTGTTGTGCTGTCATGTGGTGTCATATGAACGAGAGGGAAATGAACTGTTCAGTCTTGAAAAGGCTCTGTACTCTCTCGCAAATGTGAGGATTGAACTTGCCTGGAATTGGTGTTGATACAAAACGCTAAATAAATATTAGTAGAGGTATGTCTTAGTCTCCAAATACTTGTGTAATAAGACAAGACAAAAGTATTACTATACATTAATGAGGTTTGTAACTGCAAATCGATAATTCAAGTTCCGATTTTCTAACAACTTCCGTGTGCTTTCCTGGTATTGCTCTGCTTTTTGTAATGTCTATCTGAAAAATGTCAACAACCTTACAAAACGTTTTGTTTAGAATTTTAGTAAAAGTGCACATATCATGCAAATGTATTTTTTGAAATGGGAATCTGGTTTTCTAAAGTATAGCCAATAGGAAATAGTACAACCAATAGAAAATAGTATAGAGTAAGCGTGGAGTTTAGTACTGACGTTTCATCATTCTTAATAAAAAATAACAACATGAGGAACCAAAATTCTAAATAGAGTAGGAACCGATTATGGTATTGATGTATCAGATTTCTGTATCCAAGGCCTGACATAGAGAACTATTTGCCTATATAAGATTAGTTTTAACTTATTTATTCACATTTAATTTAGAAATTACGTTTTTGATTCTTTAGCTCCTTATGAGAATACTTACATTGAAATATTTGTTATATTGCCTTTGCATGGTGGAATACCGAGAACAGTAAACGGTAGAGAGAATTATAAACAGAAATTGTGCAGGTACAGTTTTTTATTCGCATAAAAAGAGCCTTTTTAATGTCAGCAAGTTTGTTGCAAAAACTAATTTTACGTTCTGACAAAAGTTTCTGGAATATTGCAACATGGATTATATTATTCTCTTCATATCTATTATTAAAAATGTGTAAGGCAGGCCGCAAACTCGGTAGACCATCCGATTGAGACACCGTCTTATGGTATACAAACCCCGTCTTATAGAGATCTTAGTGTGACG
>JAPDSC010121681.1:0-10373 GCA_026290005.1 Latrodectus geometricus | reverse complement strand
CACACACACACACACACACACACACACACACACACACACACACACACACATACATATATATATACATATATATATATACATATATATATATATATATATATAATACTTATGCTTAAAACATTTCTGGTTATGTTACCTATAGGTTGCAAACATTTTTACAAACTTTTCAACAAAAATATTTTCAAATTTGTTTTCCAAGTAAAATCTTATTATCAGAAAACGAAGGTCTGGTTGTTTAGGGCGCTCGCTCTTGTTTTTCCAGAAGATAATGCATCCATCCAAATCACACACTATCATGTTCAATCATGGTGGTTGAGGCACATAAAATATGTCTTAGTTGTAATGTCTTCCATGTAAAACGATACCTCTTGGGGTAGCACTGTATGTATAGGGATCTTCTGCTTGGTCCCTACTTCTACATTAAGAAAACAGATCCACTTTCACGACAACGACGGCACACCCACAGGGTGACCCAATATTTAAATTTTCATTATTTCCACCTCTTGTAGTGCTTAATAGCGGGAATATCCTAAGTGTCATGGCGTTAGAAATAAAAAAAAATCCTATTTTTATAAAATATAAGCTTTATAATCCATAACATATTAACATAATTATTTAAAAATAAAATATTTTTCAAGCAAATGCTTTTTTTCATTTTTAATTTGTTACTTAAAATTGTTAATTTTGCTTTAAGTAAACACGAATGCATTATCAGTAGATTATACAGTTTTGAATGTAAGGAGTATACTTCAACTTAATTTCGCTAATAACAAAAATTTGGCTTCTCTAAAGAAATGTATAAAATAAAAACTTAACCATTCAAATAAAAATACTTCAGGACATCTATGAAATGATTTATATAAATATACAAAAAAATCTAAATCATGATTGCTTTTAAAGTTAATTTTATTCGCAAAAAAGAAACGTAAAGAAAAATCAATTTTTAGGAACTCACTTAGTAAAAAATCTTATAAAAGAAACACTTTTCAGCCAAGAATAGCAATAACTCGCCAACTCTGTAATAAAGTGAATCTACTTGCTTATATTAGTAATTCAAGAGTGAAAGAAAAATGGTTGCACTTTACTGAATTTATTTTCAATCATATGGAAATTTATCTCTGTTGATCTGTCTCATCTAAATGCTATTTTTGGATTTAAACTGTTGCAAACGGCTGATAAGACCATTGTAATGCAATATTGTTGTATAAATTAGATTTAGTTTCGCATGAGATACTTACAGCCCCTGGGAGCACAGCACTTATCTTACACATTACGTTTTCTTCAAATCTTTATTTTTTTATAATTCAATGTTTTTAAATGTAAACAATATTTTATGTGTTCATGCTACGATAACATCATTTATTTGGAAGTCATTTTCATGTGAAATATCTGAAATAAATATAAATTTGCGGTAATTTACCAAGCGTTTTGGAATTTTTTTCAATTTTAAATTACAAGATGTCAATATCAATAAGCGTCTGGAAAACATGTTTCCAGAATATTAAAACGATGATTATATGTATCAAATAATTTAAGTATTTTGTTTTATTGCTTGTAAAGAATAGAGTCACCTAGCATTTTGAAAAATACAAATTATTGATTAGATGTTTCCGAATTATTAAATCCGAGATATCCTTTGAATGTGGAAAGGATTTCTTAAGAGTCTTACAATGGAAAGCAAATGCACCTAGGAAAATGACTGCCAAATTAAACCTTTGTACCTTCAAGACTTACTAATTCACAGTCAAATTATTTCTCCTAGGATTGTAAGCACAAATTTTGTTAAAATTTTTTAAATAAATTTCCTTGAGAAATCTATTTGATGCTTAGAACAAAACATTATTTGTTCTATCGAAAAAACATAATTCATTTAGAATGCAAATCAGTTTCCACACACACAAAAAGAAGTAAATATACAATAAAACACGTCCTTTTAGAGCATTGCAAGCTGTAGAAGCTTAGTGGTGAGAAAACATAGTTCTTCTAACTGAATGGTCTAGAAGTCAATATCTTCTCAACCATTCAGTTATTAATTCTATGGAATCGACAGACACTATCAAAGTTTATCAAGAAGATAATTTCAAATCTCGTTACAAATTGCACAGATGTGACATTCAGTAGGATAGACTGTGTCAGCTCAGGTGTTGATTTTGAAATGTGATCATAGTTGGAAATCGACAAGTGACTGGATATATTTGTGTGTGGAAATTTCGATTTCCAAAAACAATCTTTCAGAAAAATATCACTAACTAGATATAAATTTAAAGCACTTAGGGGTATTAAGTAAAATCTTGGGAATATTCTTCTCTTTGTCTTTGCTTCAACCTACTTTAAATGTTTCGATTGATTGACTTAACATGTAAGACAAAAATTCTTCCTTTATCCAATGTGAGCTATGAGCACATAGTTAGCATAAAGTGACAAAACTGATCACCATGAATTCTGATTATGAGGATTTAAATAAAATGGGAAATAATGAATGAACTTCAAATTGTATGATAGATTTCTGATGAATTATTTTTTTTTATAAAATGTGGTTTGTTGTTGACATATGTTGATTTTGTTTCATATATATGTGTACAAAAATTTATTTTTAAGAATAAGTAGTTATAAAAAAAATAAAATGATGAAGGAATGAAGTCAAAATAAAATAAAATGTAATCAAAACAATAAGCATTACAGAAATACAATGAAGAAAGCGCATCTGAATTACCCTAGTGTTAATCCTTTGAAAAATTTGAAATTTTGTATTTATACATAACTCTGTATTTTTAAAAGTATTTTCCTCTTACTAAGTAGTGAAAATAATTCTTGACAGAAGGAATAACCTCTCTCTTTTAATGTAGTAGAAGGCATTTGAAATAATTTGTAATTTTGATGGCTTTTCCGAAAGTCATCAAAGTAAAAATCCTACTTTCAGCCATGAAATATGTTTATTGTGGAACAGGATGTCAAGCGAGGCCATTTGTAACTCACGGCAAACGATGTCTTTCCTTATCCGATGCCATTTTGAATCACCATCCACAGAAAAATTAAAAGCATAATTATAAGATTACTATAGGTTGGACAATATTTATTTCTCTTTCTAGATTCGCATAATTATTTGAACAATATTCTCTAATTTCCTTATTTAATTTGTAGAAAATACTTTTTTCAAATGATGTCAAGTTACTTATTTTTTTCTGTTCCCTATAAGCAATTTATAAGAAAATGGGAAAAAATTGGAAAACATTTAAAACAAATTATCACTGTCTATGAAAATAGAGATTTCTAGATGCATTAGTTTTAAAACTTATATGAAAGTCTTATTAATATAAAAACTAACTATTTTTATATATTATAATGTTAATTATTTTATTTATATATTAATATTAATAATTTATTTTTATTATATATTAACAAAAATACTAAAGTGTAATCATTAAGTAAAACAATTGTTTCAAACATAAGACAATAGGCATTACGTTTTAATAATAAATAAAAAGCATGGTATTCAAACATCAATAATGTGAAAAATTGGAATACTGTAATTGTTGATTTCATCAAGAAAAATACATTAGTTAATTTGAGTTTGAATTTTATAAAGTTTGTAAAATTTCAAAACAAATTCTTTTGAAATAAAGATTTACTTCAAAAGAATTTTTATTGAAATTTTTATCAATCACTGTTAAGCATTTGGCAGGGCATTATGGCCTGCCTAACAGCCGAACACTGTTGTACGGTATTTAGCATCCACAGCACAACTTGACTTACTGGAGGACTTTTTATAGATAGTGGGCCGTATTCCCAAGTTCCCTGGGGTTAAACCTGTAGAACTCTCAAGTATCCAACTCAACAAATATGCATACAAAAGGCAAATGCAAGATCTTTCTCTCGATGTTCAACAGTGGCTGGGTTTGAGCCCAGGTTCTCATGATATGATAAACTGTGTCTAACCACTAGACCAGGATCGGACTTGTTTTAATGTTCCCTATATTTTGCTTTAGCAAATGCTATATTTATAAGAATAATAAAATTAAACAATCACATCATTTTCAATTGATACTAATTTTGATACAAGGTGCGCCTGTAAAATAGAGGAAACACTTTTTATTGCATTAATTTATGTTAAACCTGAAAAAACAGAAAAATCAAAAGACAATGTTCTTAATTGTAATAATTCAATACAAATTTTACTTTAAAGCTACTAGACAGTTTAATAAGCTTTGGGGGCAATACTATGCCTACATTTAATATATGATTTAGAATATCTACTATTTTAATTGTTGGTTACATAATAACTTACTGTATTGCGATCATATTATTTTGATGAAAAGATCTTGGATTTGACCTCATATCCATTGCTACCTAACAGAAAATTTGTGCTGTGTTTCCTGCTTTCTACATGTATACCTGTTCGGAGAGCTATTCAGGAGTTTTCAGGGTTTTCTCCCTAGCCTACAAGTGAAAACGGGTTATTTTCAAAGGAGATTGTTACCAGAAGGAAAATAAATTATAATAGCTTCTTTAAAACAATATAATTCATGAAAAGAAATTTGTTGTGTTTTCTTTTAAAGAAAAATTGCAATGATTTTTCATAGTCCTCACTAAATTGTTTAAGTAAAATTCTAAATAAAATTAAAGTATAAAATTATGAACTTTCAATTCATTATCCACAGGTTTCCTGTTTATTTCATTTTCGTAATTTTTAAAAGAAACATTTTTGTAAATAATAAATAATTCTTTTGAATAGAAATTTTATTTGAAAAATTTTTTAGAATAACAAATAATAAATAAAAAAAATTAATAAATTTATTTTAAATAAAAAAAAGTTTTTCTTTTTTAGAATTTGTCATTCCACAACATACATTTCTCCTGCAAATTTACACACACATTGTGAGTAAGTTATTAATTTTAATATAAATTAGTTTCATGAATATAACATTTACGAACCAAATGGCCATTTTGAAGACATTTAACTATGTACAACGAAGATAATATCGAAGTTTTTAAATTGTATAAAAAATTTACGATGCAAGACATTTAGATTTTGAGTAACTCATTTTTTTGAAACAAAATCACTTTACTACTCAAACATCCATTCAAATCATGATACACAATAGCAAAGAAATACTGTGTCTTTACTATACTTTTATGTTTTAAATATGATATATATTATACATTAGTAAAAATATTTCTGAATCTAAATGTTTTTCCTTCATTAGATTTAAAATGTTCAATGAGATACAGGAAAATATAATATGTACGATTACATATATATCACAGATTAAAAACAACGATTATTATAAATAATTTAATTGATACAAAAATAAAAAGTAAATTGCAAAATCTATACTTATTTAGTTTCCAAATTCTTTCTAAGCGTAATCATCATAACCTTTGTCATCAAAGGGTTACGAGCATATGAATATTATCATAAATATTAATATTATCGAAATTGTTTTGAAAGATACGATGTACATTACTGTGAGAGTAAAACATGTCAATCAATGAAAATTAACATAAACGCTCTGCTTATAAATTATGTAAGCGATTTTATGAAGTATTTTTGGACACTTTTAAGAGAAATCTTTTACATAGTTTTTCATGTAGAATATCTCAAGCAATATAGAATCAGAGACATGTAAATACTATCTTAAATAACGGTATTTTAAGAAGCAGCCATATTATATCTTATAAAAGTATCTGCTTAAGAAACTTTAGAATCTGTTTAAGTAGATTTATTATCAGAATTATGAAATAAAAATTCTTTCAATGAAGATATTTATACAGTTGTCAAATAATTTTACAAATGGCATCACTTCAGGTCCGACTAGTAAAAATATTCTCCATAACTTTAAAATAATCATAAGTTTGGAATATTATTTTATAACCAAAGTTATATACTTATGATAATTTTATAACCAAAATTATGGAGAAGATCTTTACTAGTCGGATCTAAAACGATTTGAAACGATTAGTCGGATCTATAACGAAATATAAAATGATCCTATCATCAGAAAATATGTATGAAAGGAAAAGAATTTTCGAATTCACAAAATTTATTTTACTACTAAAGAAATTTAGGGTGATGTATCAAAAATATTTTCAACTCTGTTGAATTTAATTTATAATGCGTTGTGGGCTATTGATTATTTACTTCTGAAATTATTTTATTAATATGTATCTGAAAATTTCGCATTGCTTGTAATATTAAAATAATACATTGATAACTATAAAATAATCACATTGATGAAATAGAATTATCTAGTCCCTCACATTTTTTTATGCTATTTCATTATGATGGAAATGAAAAAATTCTAAAACTATACGTTAGTATGAAAAAAAGATTTTCTACAAAAATATATAAGCAATTTCGTGTATAAATATTTATTTTATTAAAAAGTACTAATAACACAATATAACTTTTCAAAAACAAAAATTTAGAATATTCGATTTTGTATAATAAATGTTATTACGATTTTTAGGAAGTTTTATCTGATTTTGTTTTTCTAAGATTTAAATTATTAATATTTTATCTTCATTTTACTACAAGATAATTTTTGTTACTTTTTACACCATTGTGGTATATTTTTATGCTAACTTTTTATTAAATGTCTGTGAGCTGTAATTTCAATATTTTCTAAGTAACAAACATTTAAAAATAAAGAAATTTTTTGTCATAGTAATTGAAAACACATTATAAATTATTGAAAAAAAAGAATAAAAATTTAAATAAAATTTTCATTATGGGGGAATAGGCCACCTTACCCCATGTTTCTGGTGCTTTGTTTGATGGTAAAGCAGCACAGAAATTCATTTTCTATTTCGAAACGAGAACAAATTCTCACTGAAGCACATAATATAAAATAAGGATTCCTAAAATTGAGCAGTTTTGAACATATGCATTTTCTTTTGCGGGAACTTCCCACTAATCTGCACAGACTTTGCTTTAGAAGTTGCTGGAGAAAGAGCATCCCATTTCAGGAAGTGAAATTACTTCTTGAAAGGATGTTGCCAGCTATTTTATCAGAAGCCACGTGAAAACGATATTCTGCACTTATGTTTCCACTTTGACCACTCTGAAAAGAACAGACTGTTTCTGTAATGATGCCATTTATCTCATGATGATGACTTAAAATAAATCAAATTGTTGGAGGATCAAATTAAGAATCGAGAGAAAATTGCTAAAATCATAGACTTGTTGCTTGAAATAGCCTTCAGATATTTTTTCCAATATTTGAGAACACTATTCTATTAAAAAGGCAGACAAAAAAAATCATTTCATTCGTTTTTTTTTTTTACCGATTTTAATGACGCTGCCATTTATTTACACGTAATATTGAATGTAAATTTGAAACTTGTAATCATTATTTTATTCATTTTTCTAACTACATTTTATTAGGGAAAAGTAACAATGTATTTGAAGAAAGAAATTGAGCAAATTAATCATGGTATTAAAAATTTAATAATGAAGATGATTGTCAGTATTGAACGTTTCTATTAACTTTCAATAAATTTTTTGTACTACATAACTGTTAGTTATATTGTGTTGAAAAAAATCATAAGACCTATGATTTTTCAATATTTTATCTATAACATATTTTAAAATTAAATTAACGTAATATGAATTGGTTAAGTGTGAATTATATACACTATATTTTAAAAAGTTATTTAAATGTCCTAAGTATTTCATGAATAATTTCAAATATTTTTTCCATTAAAATATCTAAAGCTGATAGAAAGCGGCTAGTAGGAATATTTTTTCATGAGTAAAAATATGTTGATCCATCATTTTCATCTAAGTAAATATTCATATTTGAGAAACAACAACATTTTGAATACAAAATCTTTTATATTTTTCTTAATATTTAAGACAGTTTACAAATGTTTTGATGTTACACTTATATTTATCACACATTTTGGCAGGACATCAGTAAAACATTTTATTACATCCTACATCCGGCATTTCTGCTATTATATTTGTTATAAATAAAAAAAATATATTTTTATAATTTTTTAAAGGAGGTTTTTTAAGGAATATCTTTAGAAAAGTTTTTTTCATAATATTAGGGTTTTTAAATAGCATTATGTGGTAAAAGTTTGCTTAAAAATACTCGTTGAATTTTGACAATTTTTTGACGCCAACATAAATACTAAAATCTGAATGAAAAAGGCAACCCTAAAATTACGTTAGTTAAAACATTAAATATAACAAGATTATAAAAAATTATGTTTTATCACTACATTTTTTTGATAAACAAAGTTATACCCTAATCTGCACCATACTCGCATTATGTTATTTGGAGGAATCATTTCTTCGAATTTTGCTCCACAAATAGAATAGGAAGAACAAAGTTTATGCGAAAATTCTATTTCTACGTAATTCAGAGAAAGCAAACTAAAGATTTTTGTTTCTGTAAAAGTTAATTAATACTTGTTTCTTTTTGGATACAATACCATAAGATTAACAAAAAGAAAACACTAGTAAAAAATATTGCTTTAACGTTAACTTACCAGGCATGTGCCGCCCAACCTTGTCTAGTGGTTAGCGTACCTGACTACAGATGGGTGGGGCCTGGGTTCGAATCCTGGCTCGGGCATGGATGTACTTTCTCTCTCTCTCTTTCTTGTCTTTGTCCTTTCTTTGTGCGTGAATGGTTGCCTACCCTATAAACGGGTATATATGGCATGTGTGTACTGAGGAAGTCGGACTCCACACCAAAATATGGTTCAGTTGGAAATGTGGAGCAGCGCACTCCATATTACTAGCCTGGCTGGCACGCGACAACAACCAGGCATGTAAATAAGCGCACTATTTATAGCATTATATATCCACTATTTTTTAAAAATTTGCAATTTTCGTTTGTTTATTAAGTCATTTATATTTTTACTTCAAGTGGAAATAGTCATATTCCCATTTAATGTAAATGTATAAACAATATTTAAAATAATATTTAACTTACTAAAATTCTTTACATAATACTATATATAAATTATTATATTTAAAACTATTGAATATATGTTATTTTTTAAAATAATTTTTTTATTAATAATGAAATACTATTTTTAAATGAATTAATTACAAAATATCTTGAAACATCTCTTTATGAAACTTTGACTTCCAGATTCCTTATCTATTATTGTGAAAAAGTAATCTGGCTTGGTTTCTCTTAAACGCAGTTATTTATTTCAGGATTATATTCAAAATGCTCCAAAATATAGAATTTCTAAATATGAAATCATCCGTGAGAAGATTTTTCAATACTGCTAAAATTCAGTTTAATCCTCTGTCATAAATAGAAAGAAATCCCACCAGAGGGAGCTAGAGTTTATTTTTTGCCTTCGGAACAAATGGTTGGTGAATTCATTTGATTAACTCTACAAAGAATCATTATTTGCAAAATAAAGTAGGATTGCAACCGTGCACTCACATCGATTTGAATATTTTGCCGCAGGAAAAAAAAGTATTTTTATTATCTACGAATTGTTATGATAATTAATTTTTAAATTCATGCATAGAATTAATTATCTTTTATTTCTATTCAAAAAGAAGGCGAATTCCTCATTATCGGTTTCATTTCCTTATTTAGATCGTTATTCCACGCTTCCAAAATAATTACATTACAATAAGTCAGGTGGGAAATCTGAGGTGGAGAGATAGAATTGTTTTCCTAATTAAAACACTTCTTCAAAACTATCTACCAATTAAAATATATTGAATCTTCGATAACGAGATTCAATACCTTTCAGAAATGAAACTTTTCTAATAGAAATCTATAAAATATTTTTAAAAATTGAAAAGATAATGAAGTTTTTGTTTCAAGTACAAAATGCTGTTGCTTTATTTTAAAATGGTTTTATATATTGGAAAAACACTAATCATTGTCTACTGATTATGACTTTGTTTTTGCAGTGATCATATTTGTACTTACTTATGAAAATAAAGAAATGATTTATTTGTGATTGAAAGAGAAATTATAAACTTCTTAGAGTTGTTTTTACAACATTTAAAAAAATACAATAATGTAAAAAAAAATAATTTACTTTAATTGTAATATCCAATTTGTTGCGATACAATTGTTACTTTCACCCAGTTAATTTTCTTTAAATCCCTAGTTTAATTTTCAGAGCTTTCAGAAAAGTATTCATTTAAAGAGATTGAATGCAAAGAAATGTTAGACAACATTGGGAGCAATAATATAGGAATTGAATAGTCAACTTATTTTGCAGACTATTTATTGCCATAACTGATGAAGAAAGTCATCAACTACTTATAATTTTGAAAACAGCACAAATAATTCTCTCATTATCTTCAGATTTCAAAAATCAAAAGTTCAGAATTTGTCAAATTAACTGGAACAAAAAACTACAACTATTTCATTAAAAAAAAA
>JAPDSC010121678.1:0-25011 GCA_026290005.1 Latrodectus geometricus | reverse complement strand
TTCTGTTTAATATTTTCTTTCATAAATATACTGCAGAATGATAAAAAAAAAATATTCACTTTTAATCGCTTATGAATTGTCTAAATTTTTTTTATGTTTTTGCCTTCTGTTTAAAAAGTAAACCAAATAACTAGAAGTTAAATGATAAGTTTTTATGTGGAATAGTTTATATTTTTAAGAGCATTTCATTTTTATGTAGAACTGCTCCTTCAAAATCTGTAGTCAAACGCATCCACTCTATATCAGATAGTGAAGAAAGTAACTGCAATGAAAAAGAATCTGACAGTGAGTTAGATTTACCACCTGTAAGTATTTCATGAGAATTTTTATGAAACTTTTTAGTTTTCTTAGAATTGGATGGCATTATTTTGCATATTCTATTTTGCATTGTATTTCTGTTTTACAGTTAAAAAATTTAGTTTTTATTTTCTTTCAGTTAGATAGTTTGCCATCTATATCTAGATCTCATGCAGAAATTGTTTTATTTTCTGATAGTGAAGATGATGAGAAAGAAATATATAAAACTATGAAAGATGTTGATTCCCCTCAGAAATATGTAAGTGAAAACATACATTGGAAATTAAAAGGTTCTAAATATTTTTATTTCATCTTTTTTGCTTTTGTATAATAATTGCTCAATTTATTAGTTATTAAGTTTCTAGTTCTTTCTATTTATTATTATTAATCATTAGGAGTTAATGATCTTTGCTTTTTAATTTCATTTTGTGCCAAATATCCCTAAACCTAATTTAACTTCATTTTCATTTATTTAGGGTTGCTTACTCTGTTCATAGTCTGGTGGCACTTTTTTCATTTTAGAGAGGTTGATGATCCCAATTTTTTAGTTAAAATAACTTAATTCCAAAAATGATTAACTTCAACATTAAGTTCTTGATTTCTTTTATCGATGTTTGTCAAACATTTTGTCATTGGCATTATTTCTCATTATTAACATGGATTTATATTATAAGCATGACACTATTTTTTCTTACAATAAAATAATATAAGTTATAATAATATTCTTAAAATAACTTTATATTTAAAAAAAATCATAAATTATAGTGTCGTATCTGACATTTTCACCCAATGTGAATTTTTGATAGATAATAATTACTGTGAAAAGATTAATATGATTCATTGAAAAGAAACTATTTATTTTAATCTGATCCTACTTCTGTGTAAAATAATAGAAGACCCCTGTCTGTTATATAGATTATTCCAAGTTTTGTCAATAATTTATTAAACATCTATCAGCTGGTTGTTATTTATTTAATACAATATGCAATAGTTATGATAATCAGTTTTGCTTTTTACCATAGCTTTGAATATCAAGTTTTTCTATGAAGTTTTCTTGCATAGAAACTGTTTTGTTGTATTTAAAAAACATTAACGTTGACAGAAACTTGTATTGTCGAAGCTAATTTTTATCTTCACATTTGAATAAAACATTTAAATACAAATTGCTTGCATTTTTTCTTTGTATTTTGATAAAATTTTACATGCATAAAAATTTGTTTAAATTTGTAGCATGTGTAAAGAACATGCTGCAAACAGTTCATTATTTCTAGTTTATCAAGTGCTTCCCAAATATGTAAGTTTTTAACTTGAACCATCATTTAAATATTGCATGTATCATCACAAAATTATTTTTATTGAAAAAATACTACTTTTTAAATATATCAATTAAATAGTTCAAAATATTATGTAAAATATATTATAAGTAACTAGCAGTTTTTTATATACTCTGTTCTCACTTCTCTTCAAATTCAAAATTTGCATCATTGATTCTTTGTTATGTAGTTGATATTTTTATTGCTTTCTTTAAATTGAATAGATTTTAGAATAATATTTTTTTATCTCATTTTTTATTTACCTTATAATTATTTGCCTGGATAATTTGATTCACAGTCATCTATACATCAGATAAAAAATATAATTTCCTAAAGCAACATAAGTTAAATATGAGTTTTAAAGTTCCATTAAATCTTATAAGAATATTCAAATACTTATCTGTTTATTTATTTATTTTAATTTTTAATATTACTATGGAGATTTTGGTAGGATAATGTCTGAGAAATTAAATATTTGGTCACTATTAAAAGGTAACTATACAAACATTAAATTATAAAGATTGTGCTACAGATAAGGTTAAATATGTTATAATGATGAGATCCCTACAACAGAGTAGAATTTTATCGCAAATTATGTCAATTATGGTTGCTGTTCAAAAAATTCAATTAACCCGTGCAGCTATATTTGTTTATTCAGCCTGTTTTTTAGTTGAAATATATAGTGATGTAAGTACCTCCTTTCCAGTGTGAGCATTGCTTTTCAATCTTTAAGCGTGAAAAATTCACATGTTTCCTGACTGGTATGTTGGTCTCAAGCAGGTGTTGTTTTCAAGAAAGGTATGTCTTTGCTGCTTGGTTGTGAGGGAGTCTGGTAACTGCTGGACAGCAGTGATTGCTTCTGTTTGCACCAGATGTTGGCTGGTTTTATTCTATCCACTGATACAAAAACCTCTTTGTTGTTCTGCAGCACCATAAATACTTTGTCTGTTTTGTCAAGAACAGGAAATGGCCACCATATGGTGGTTTTAGTGGTAGGAAGACATAAGTGCATTTGCTCAAGTCTTGTGAAATGAAATTTCTGTCTCAAGTACTGTGGTTGCTGGTTTTTGGTGATGAAAATGTGCTTAACATGTCTCTTAGTTTTTTAGCATTGACATCAGTCTAGTTGGCTGTAGAGAATTCACCTAGCAATCTCAAAGGAGTGCTGTTCCCTATCTCTGCAATGGAAGCTATCATGGTTTGCTGAAACACGGCTCATAAACATAGTAGTGCCATCAGTAGGGCCTCCGTCCAATGATCAATGAATTGCAGGGCAATCTACTGCATTTTAAGGGCATCCTTTATGGTCCTAGGCCAATTTGCCACTAAGCTATTAGGCTTGGGATGGTAGGCAATGGTATGGGGTAACCACTAAAAGCTGTGTGAGCATCCCAAATAAGTAGGATTTGAATTGCTTCTCCAGATCAATGATCACCACGCTGGGACACCAAAATGGACTACTCAATCAGTATAGAAGTTTGTAGCAACTGTTTTAGCAGTTGCATTATAAACTGGCCACACCTAAATTTTATTGATGGAACTATCTATCATAGTGAAACAATATGTGTATCCAGGAGAGGGTAGAAGCAGGCTGATGAGGTTGATGGATATATGATTGAACCTTTTGTCTGGTACTCGTATTTTGTCTGTAAGACTGGTAATATGTTTGTGAATCTTTGTTCTTTGGCTTGGGATGCATCCAGAGGGGAAATATCTTTCCATATGTTTGGCCATCAAAACGGGATGTCAAGAGTTTTATTGCCACTTTAACTCCTGGTAAGCTGAATCATGTAATATGCCAAATACAATTTTCTGAAATTGCTGTGGGATAGAGGGGAGGGGGATGTTTATAGCAGAAGTATCACTTAAAAAATACACTTCAGCTATGTTTTGGAGCTATTAGCCTATGTTTGAGTGAAGTACCACCTTGCAATTCTGCATCAGTACTTTGACGTTGCTCCACATCAGCTTAATTTAACACAGTTAGGAGTTCTTGAACCTTAATTTTCAATAGCATACCAGCTGGTGTATTGATCTTTAATATACGGAATTTCAGTGCTAAACTTTCTGATTAAATCTGATGAGGTGTGCATTTATTGAACTTCAGTCTGAACACAAATGTTAGGGATCTATAACTTGTAAAGATAATGAAGTGATGACCGTTTAACATATGTTTAAAATGCTTTATAGCTGTGAATATTGAATAAAGTTTCTAATCAAAAGTTAATCATTTTTGCTGAGACAGAGAATGTTTAGCTGAAAAGAAAGCAAGTGGTTAACACATTAGCTTGTCTACCAGCTTTTTTGCACTAATTTAATGTGACACCAACCTCCATATCATTATCATAAAAAAAAAGCATTTATTGGGCTTCAGGATCAGGATGAGGCCGACATAGCAGTGTTTATCAATTGTTGTTTACACTGTTTGAATGTGGTAGTTTGTTCCTGACTCCACTCTAGTGTGGTGATTTTGTTTTTATTACCTTTAAGTATCTCATTTAACAGGGTGTGATGTCAAGCAGGCAGTACATCCTGCTTGACATTATGCTCATAATATTAAGTAAACCTAAAAAACACATTAAAGTTGCTTTGCTGTTTGTAGTAATGGAAAATTTAAAACAGGTTAGAATTTGTCATAGAGAGGCTGAATACCACTTTTTCTAACAAAATATCCTAGAAAAGCAAGTTTGGGAACTCTCAAAACACATTAATCTAAATTAATGGCATATTTTGGGAGGCGCTTAAGTAACATTTCTAGATGTAGTTTATGTTTTCAACTTTGAGATATACACTGTACCTGTTTTATAAGTTCTGAAATTTGAGCTCATAATCTGCTAAATTCAAGAAACATCTTGTTAAGCTTATCTTTGGAGATAAAAAAGACAGCTTAGCAAACATTTACTTACAAAGATTGTGAAACAAATAAGGCTGAAAGTCTTACAATGATGAAACCAATGATGGCTGCCCGCAACAATGCAGGATTTTATTGCAGAAAGTCAGTTTTGGTAGCATTCAGAGAGTCCAGTTAAGTTGCACATTACACAATTATATCTGTCCATTCAGCCAGGTTGCCGAATTGGTGACGCAGATGCATGCTTACACATTACTTTACATCTGTGCAATCACTCTGTAGTTGTAGCTAAACTTTTGTAGCAAATATGTAATCCATATGGTCATAATTTAAACCCTCTTCATTTTATTTCTGACTTACAAAATAATCTGCGCAACAAAAATAAATAAATTAAATCTAAAAATATGATAGTGATTGATTTGAAATGTTACAAGAAAAGTAATGTAAACATTTTTTATTTTATTTATTTCTTGTTCTTTAATTTTTAAGATAACTATTTATTTTGCATTTATATTTAAAGTATAGCATAAATCAATATTATTACAGTAGTGATGGTTGTAAGCAAGTTTGATAGATTAAATCAAGTGAAGCAAAAAGATTTTTTCGATGATAATTATATATTTGATCATGATATATGTATGCAATATTTTTCTCATTGAATATTATTATAAGAAGTGAAAATTTCTTATATTGAAATTTGATAGAAATATTTATTTATATTTTAATTAATTATAATATTTTAAACTAACTTTCATTCCAATAAATTTTTATTATTTAATTATTTTGGTTCAGTCATGTATGTCCCTACCTTAAAATATTGGCATATTTTCATATTTTGATTTTTAATTTCAATTAAAAAAGAAATTTTCATGATTCCTTTGCATTAAAACTTGATAGAATTATCTGAAAATTCATTACAGACCTTGATTTAGTTATTTCGCTAAATAAGTCATTGTGTTATTTGTTTTATTTAAAAAAATTATGATAATTGTGATCGATAAAATATAAAAATTATTGAATGGGATAAAAAATATGGATATGATAACTAATTTGATTTTTTAAAAAATCAATATTTAAAAGCGTATTACTATATTTTTATATATATTCAATTGTTAGTTTATATCCAATATAAGTTAATCTTTCTATATTTTTTTTAAAAAAAAATCTGAAATATTTTCCAGGAAGTTTAGTAAATAAATTAATTTTTATCAAAATTTTTAAGAGTGATTAAAAATATTTATCAAGTCATTAGAAATGTTAATTTTTGTTGCTATTGTTATTTTAAAGTCTAATGTTCATTCATATTGATATTGTGCTTAGTAATTGTATATATTTAGTAATAAATTATACTATGGGATGTGTTATCCAATGGTATGAATTCAAATCTTTTAAAGGTAGACACAAATTAGCACTATACCATCTTTTCTTTGTAAATTATAAAAAAAGAACTTACTTTGTTGTTTTATTGTAATGTTACTGTACAAATACAAATTTATTATTGATAACTTATTTGAACAGTTAAATTCTTATACTTTAAAATATATTTTAAAAATTTAAAATTGTGGAGTTTGTTTTAATTTATTTTGAAGTATATTGACATTATGCTGTAAGAAATCCTTTTAAGCTCAATTTTATATATGTTCCTCTTTTGAGATACTTTTTTTGCTCTTCTAGTTTGGCACATCTAATTCAGTTGATCAAAGTGAAGAAAATGAAGTAATAAAAGCACCTAAAAGAACAAAAAAGTCACTTTCCAAATGTGTAAGTTTTTCAAATTATTATGGAATAAATAAGTTGTTTTATGTGCAATAAGTTATGTTTATGTTTTTCAATTTTATATTTTAAAGAATATTAGTATATTAAAATATTTTAAAATTGTCTGCTTTAGGTTCCTAATCAAGTCTTTACTGGAAAATAGTGTTATTGTACTGATAAATGTTATGTGGGTGTGTTAACAATAAAACTACAGGCTCAACTTTAATCGCAACAAAAGATCTTTCAAGCTGAGTTAAACCTAATCTGTCCTTGAAGATCTATAAAAATGTGTAGATTTTCCCTGCCTTTTGAGTAATTCTATAAAAATCTCAAATGCAAATGAAAAGTTTCCAAAAAGATGTACACATTACATCAGCAGTTTTTACTCCAAATGAAATTATTTGTATTAAATATGGAATCTTTCTAATTATGTTCTTTTTCAGAAACTACTATAGGCTTTACTCTATTAGGTTCAATTTTGCTAAATCTTTTGAGGAAAAAACTTACATGAAGTCTACTTCATATATTTCATAATCAGATGTTTAATTGCAAAAATATTTTAAAATAAATTATCTACGTTTTATATTAGATCAAAAAATAAATTTTTATTAAAAAAGCATAATTTAAAAATTTTTATTATTTACTAATGTATATCTATATTTTATTTAAAATTTAAGAACTGTTAATATCAATACCATTATATAATCAAGGATAAAACTACAAAAATGCAAAGTATTGTAATTAGCAAATGAAATCACAAATTTGAAATTAAGTTTTGAACAAAAAATTGTATTTTATCAACATTTTTATTCAGATAATAACTATTGAAGTCAATAGATGGCATTATACTATAGTGTATTTTCCCCCCATATAAAACCAAATTTATTAAATTTAAATTAATTGCCATCCACTGCAAGTTTAGAAAATGTATTTGAATTTGAATGGATGAATAACAAGTATTTTATCAACAGTTGAAAATTTGAACAAGATATGCATTGACAGTGTAAACTAATTGTAGGAATTGAATAAACTTTTTTTTAAAGGTAAATAAATAAATAAAAATAAAACTAACATTAATATTTTTTTGTTTATATGAGGATTGTTTTTCAATTATTCTTTGTGATATTTATGATATATTTAATTAATTTCATTGATATTAATATCATATTAAAACATGCTTTTGATTCATATAAATATTTTGCAATATATTTTTAAACGAAGAATTGTAATAAGATTTCTAAGATGCAATAAATTCTCAAATTAAAGAAGATAAATCATTATAAGGGAAAATTAAAAAATTTTTTTTTCTAGAATTATGTAACTTAACAATGTTTTAAAACATTGTTAAATCACAATTTTATTCTGTAGTTATTAAATTATTATTAATATTAATTCTATAATGTCAGTTTACTCAGTTGAGGTGTAGCTTTTCTTATAGGTAATTTCAAAATGCATTTGTTTAAAAGCATAATCTACTTTTGTGCTTTATTATTTGAATTTAATTTACTTTTAAATAATTAATTTAAAAATAAATTTATTTTAATGTTGTCAAATAATAATGATTGATTATAAAATTAATTAAAAAGTTAATTACACTTATATTGATAAATTATCAAACAAATTTTTAGTTATTTCTAATTAAACATAATATATTGTTAATTGTTCTAAATTACTGTACATTGGAATTTGTGTATATAATTAACTAATATATTTTTGGAATATGTAATAAATATTGAATTTTGTAATACATTTTTAACTAGTTATTAAATAATGAAATTTTATTTTTATTTTTTTTAAAATGAAAAAATTTTTTTTCTATAATGACTCAATGATTTTTCATTAAATTTTTGATAAAATTGTACAAATTTCTTATATTTTGCTTATAGTTTCTATGAATAAATGCCATTTGTTGCATTTGTTGAATGTGGTATTTGTAATTTTTATGAAATTATTTTTAAATCAACATTTTAAACATATATTTTTTATTTTGAAACTTTTTATTCTTTATGAGTATTAAAAAAGTGCAAAAAATAGTACCTATTTCATAATTTTTTTAAAACAGTTTATAATATATTTGAATAAAAGCAATACTTTTAATGAAATGTTTTTTCATGCACTTTAAAAATTAAATTATAGGATATCTCAGAGAACACAAACTGGGAACTAAATTAATATATTACATTTATTTTAAATCAGTTAATAAATAAACATTATGAAAGAATTACAACAACTGTTTTACTTTTCTAATTTGTATTTTTGAAATCAATTATTATAAGTATCAGAATAACAAAAAGCTGAAATTTCCTCTATAAAGTAAATATTTTTTAAACTGTTTTATAAATACATTTCTTTGCAGTATGGAAACATTCTTTCAAATTAAAGAAAATTTAATTTGAAAGAAATTTATTTAGTATTTTGAGCAATTAGTTATTAAAGAGAATATTATTAGAAACATTTATTTATAATAAATTATTAAAGATAGCAATTATTTAAATAAAATATGATTAAATATTTATTAAAATTCACTGTGTTACATTCTAATCAATCATATATTTATAGTTGGCAAATAATGTATTTTTAGCTGGCCAAAATATAATATAGTTGTATTTACTTTTACTGAATATTAAATTTCTTTTCCAAGTTGGGATTTAGCTTTATTTTTAGATAATTTCAAAGTGCATTTGTTTTAATGCACAATCAGCAGCATAATATAATGAATATTCCTTATTACTCACTGAAAAATATGTATAGTTGACACTTGAATAAAATCAAAATGTTTGATAATATGATTCTAGACAGTAAATGTGATCACACGTTACAGAAATAATTTACATAAATTAAATTTAATATTTTATATAGTTATGTGAGCTTATTAATATTTAATTTACTCATGAGTGATAATCATTAAATTAAATAAAAATTTCTTGATGGGCATTTTTTTGGCAATCCTTAAGAGAAAAATTCTTATTCACATTGCATTTAGACAGTTATTTTACCAGTAATGTATTTAAATATTATAAAATATTGTATTTGAAAATAAAAATAATCTATTTAAAAATTAAAAAGTACTTAGTTTTTTTATATAATTAAAAAAAAATGTTTTGCAATTAATAATGAAACAATTTTCTATTTTTATAAAAGTTATAATTTGATTAAATTAAATTTGCTTTCAAATATTGATATTCTGAAATTTAGCTAATAATTGAATATTGGATGCAAAAGCTTTTATTAATGTGTAAGTTAAATTATTTATCAAATACAAGAAAAATTTTAAAGCATTATTAATTTTTACTTTCATTCTTATTTAATAGAATAGTGATAAAGAAATTATCAAACAAGAAAAATTGAAATTAAAAGAAGAGAAAAAGAAAGAAAAAGAACTAGCAAAAGCATTAAAACAGTCAGAAAAAGAATTACAAAAAAGTAAAAAACCAGATGAATGCTTAAAAGTAAGTATTTTCATATTTTAAAACTCTTAGCTTTTATATTTTTAGAAACTTTTTGGGTCCTAGATATTTTCATTCTATTTTTATCTTTAATTGATCTTTATAAGTTGATGAAGTTGATGTTTTAAGTGAAAATGAATTTAGTATTTGTAAAGTAATAAGTTTAAGTTGTGTGTTTAGATAAATATCGTATAAACATGCATCAAAAAGTGGTGTGAAAAACTTTTCAATGAAGAAATTAAATGTTGTTTGGTAGTAGATAAGGATTCTGATTGATGGAAATATTGCTCATGAATTGCATAGTTAAGCAAATGTTTCTTTTTTACATTTTTAATGAAATATAACTGAAAATGTTGTGATGGATGTCCCTTGTAATATCAGTGAAAATCTCAAAATAAAGCATTTATTTATTGAACTGTAGGCACTAGTTGTCCTTTCTTAAAACATCTTTAGTACTTTCACAAGTAAACCTAATTTACTTAGACAAATCGATTTTACAACTATTTTGTGTGAAAGATTTTATAAATTGAATATTATACTGACAGCTTTTATATATTAATTTTTATTACATGAAGGAGTTCAAAATGAGATGTAATTAGATAATTTACACGAGGAAAATTCAGTATTTGAGCAGAAAATGCCTATAATCTTGGAAAGATTTTATTATTTTAATATTATTTTATTGCAATTTGAAAATAATAATTTATGCAGAGGTATTTTACAAGAATTTAATGCGGTAGTGAATTTTTTGGAGAGGGGAAATTTTATTTTTCATATAATATCTGCTGAATTATAAGACTTTGTCAAAGTTTTCAACATTTTACAAATTAAATCTTTTTTTCTGTGTTTTTGTCATTGTGACTCTGTTTCTTAGATTTAAACAATGTCTCTTATAAAGCAGTATAGTGACAAATTCATAAACATTGATACATCTTCTTACACAATAAAATGCTCTTGATTTAAGTAAGCAGGTTTTCATTCCTTTAGTGTATTTATAAAACTGAGTATTAAGCATGCTTGGGAATCAAACACTGGAGGTTTCACTGTGGACAACATAATCGGGACATATTTTACATGCCTGGGTACTGGGTGATGATAACAGAATAGCACTACAGGCCTTGGCTTTTATGGGCTGTCCTGTTTCTGAGTTTAGATTTTAGATTCAAAGAAAACAACTATTTATAAGATTGTTGAATTCCTGCTATATGAATCCCTACAAATAGCTTATCAGGAAACTACTTGATAAAAAAATAAGTTATTTTTCATATTGCATTAGATACAAAATACAGAAACCAGAAGGCATTGAATTTTTTCAACTCTTACCTTTTGTTATCTCAGATTTACACAAGGTAAAAATTCACAAAAGAATTAAAATGCCTACTTGAAATCAGAAGTTATGTCATTGAAAGTAAAATAAAACAAATGGATTATGTTTAATTAAAAAAATAAATAGTGATAAGTTGTTAAAACAATCAGGATTGATTTAAACTAATGGTCTTGTGCTCTTAAAATAACTCAAAATGGTGCTCCAAACTATAAAATTTAAATTTTTTTTAAAAAAATTGGGATTGTATTTTCAAAAGTTTCAGTTGAATACTCTATAAATACTAGAAATGTTATTATTGATGACTGGCTAATGTTAAATGTGGATAATTATGAGATTACTAGCATAATCAAGTATTATTTACTTAAAAAAAACATAAATATACTTGATTTAAAAATTATGGAGCTTCTCTAGAAAAGAAAGTAAATCAGATTGTTATTGGATCCAAAGTAAGTGAAGTTATTTTTTAAATTTAGTAGTTCTTTAACTTGCAATCTATCATGAATGTAAATTCTCTGTGGGTAGTGAAACATAATAAAAAAGTCATCAAATTTTGAGGTAATGTTAAATAATTTAGTTGAACAAAGGAATTTAATATTTCTCTAGAAAAATTACAGTATTTATAAAATTCGTTTATGATATATATGAATCATATTGTAAAACTGCATAGAAGAATCAATAAATATTTTAGTATGGAATTTTCAGTCTGAGTATTTTTTGAAAGTGTCATCCCTGTAACTTATGGACATATTTGTTATTTTGATTCAAAACATTTGTAACATCAAGGCTATCTTGTGGAATTATATAATCATTATTATATAAAATAACTATTTAAAAATAATTAGTTTTTTATAGAACATTTTTTAAATACAAGTTGTTCTTTATTAAGTTAATTATTTAAATATAAATAGTTCTCTCTTATTAGAAGGATTGTGCGATTGGTACACATTATCTTAATGATAAAAATATTTAAAGTTAAATTAAATTTATATTTTCCTTATCAATCTGAATATTTTATTTAAATATTTCTTTTAATAATTATCTTTTAAACTATAATGAGATTAGCAATGGAGTAAGGAGAAAAATGCACTTGCATGCTTCTTTTTTAATTTCACATTGGAGAAAGTGATAAGAGATGCTGATATTACTACAAGGAATACTATATTTAGTAAATTAGTACTTATTTTATATTTGCTGATAATATAGACATATTAATATCTGCAATTGAGCTAATAGAAGCCTTTATAGCATTCAGAAAGTAGCTTGGAAATTGAATCTCCAGTTTTTAAGTAAAAAAAACAAATATGTAATCTGAAAAAAAAAAAAAAAATCCTCTGAAATTTTTTTATATTAGCACTTTTAGATTTAAATTCATGTAAAAAATTTCAGCTATTTAGGCTCTGAGACAAACAATCAAAATACTATCAATTCTAAAATTAAAAAAAGAATTGTTGCTGCAACTACTGTTCTTTCAGTGTAAGGTCTTTTTTAAATTGCATCTCAAATTGAGATGAATAAAAATTCTGTAGTGTTAAAATCAGTTTTAACTTATGTATTAGAGGTGTGAACTTTAATCGTGATGTTGGAAAAAACAAGGTTTTCCACCATCAACATTAAAGTATATAAAAAACACAAGCAGAAGATTTTAAAAACTATTTTTGGTGCTGTTTTACAAAATAATATCAAGGAAAAGATATGAATTGGAAGTCTAAAGATGATGATATTTAATGTTTAAAACTGAGTAAAAGTAGATTAGCAGGTCATCTTCTGAGAATGATTGATGAGAGAACATCTCTTAATGTCTTTAATGTAACTCCTTTCTGTTAAAATATAGAGGAAGAGCAAGAAAGGATAGTGAGACATCTTAGATGAGAATTTTGCTAAATTAAAAATTAGTTATATTGCTGGGAATGAGATAGAATGGGGACAACTTCTTAAGTCTATATAGTATCCTACAGTGATTTGTCATACCAATCTTAGTGAAAATGTAAAATATAATGGAAAACACTCAAAAGTACATGTAAAAAAAATCTTAAAAAACTCTATTTCAGTTATTTAACAGGATCAATTTGCATTTTTAAAAATGTGAAATTGCATTTATAGCAAGCTATAAAATTATATTGTAATGAGAATTTCACATTAAATATTAAAAATTAAACCCTATAAAAACTGACATTAAGTTTTTAAAAGTAACATCTATATAGAAAATTCAAATGTTCTTCTGAACTTCTTTAATAAATCAAATGGAAGAAAACTAGTGTAGTTTTCAGAAATGAACTAATTGATATTTTAAAAAATCTACAGGTTTTTAGATTAAATGGAGACTTTAGTGAATGGTCAATAAGTATAATAAGTAAGTAAAATTAACAGCGCTAAAGCAGTCTTCCTTAACAGTTTTAAATATGGACCTAAAAACATGCTTGAAAAGGATATTTATTATGTGTTTAAAATTAAAAATTTGAAACTTATCATTGTTTATGTAATATAAGATTTAGACATATGTTGCATTGCAACACTAATGAAATGATGAGGTAACTCTAAGTTGGAATAACTTTGGTATTTTCAAAATAATAATAAAAAAAGAAATCTGATAGGGTGTTGTAGAAATAGTATTTATAAAACGTATGCAGTGCTCTCAGTAATTAATAATGACACTGTGTTCTTAAATATCATTCTTAAAGAGCTTTAAATGTCAATGAGCATTTTTATTTGAGCTAAGATGTTATGAATAAAGATATTTTAAAGGTTTTGAATTATAGGACTAATTAAATTGAAAGTTTATACAAAAAACGAACTAACCATAGGAAATATTGTAAAATGATATATACGCATGTGTGTATATATGCTTATGAAAAATTTATGTGAATGTAATAGACAAAATTTTCTTTTAGGAATAAAAAAATTGATGTGAGTTCTTTTAATATATAATTTTGTAAAAAAAAAAATCATGTAAGAAGTATGATGAAAAGGAAGTTAGAAATGTCTTAAAAATCGCAGGTTCACAGCTGCTGGTCTGGATCTTGTAGACATAATTTATATACTGGTAGTTCATAATTAGTACCACAAGAATAAAAATAAATAAAAAGAATACCTGTGTCAACATAGGAAGGAAATTCGTAAAATTTGTGTCAATATAAATACAAATTAATGAATCATTTCCATTTGGTGAAAATTTTTGTTACAGAAAATATTTTTAATGATTTTGTTACATCTGAAAGTAATAATATTAAGACCATTGAATGAATATTAAGAATAAAATTTGAAAATGTGTTACTTACATAATTAATATTAATTTCATAATTTTATCAATTGAATTCAATAAAAAAAATTTTTTTCAGAAATTTTTTAGCTAGAGCTGTTTTTTTATATGTAAGTCCTCAGTAAATTTGAAAAGAATGATTTCTTAGTATTAGTGGCAGATAATGAATTAATACAAATCAAAAATTTGTTAGGAATTTTAAATTTTACAGCAAGAATTTTTGTTTTTGATCAGTATGACAGCATTGGGGAATTAAAGTAATTGAGACTTCTTAATATTAGAAAAATGTAAGCTTAAGAATACTAGAATTAGTTTTGCTCATTAAATCATTTAAAATTGAAGTTAATTCTAATATCCTTATGGAAACTGGATTGTTTTTTAATCAATTTTTTTTCTATTCTTAGTTTAGTGTTAATGTCTAAAATTTTTGCTTTCACAATTTCTAAACCATGTTTGGCAGAATAAATTTTTTTATCGATTTATCTACTAAAAAAATAATTTTTAAGTAATCAAAATTATTCATCAATTTATGATTATTAAGTAATCATAAATTGATGAATATTTCAGAAATGGTATTAATATACAAACTTCGATCAGTGATTAAAAAAAATTAGTGTTCTGCATACTATAAGCTAAAATTTAGAGCATAATTTTGCAACTTTATACGAATTTAGAAAGTATTTTTAGAAATGATGTAAATAATTAAGATGAAAAAAATATTTCATAGTTTTTTAATAAACCAATATGTTTAATGAAAGAATTCTCTTACAATACACAGAATTTTTATCTCTAAGTGTTATATTTTTATGACAATGCTTATGTGTTAATGTTAAAATTAATAATTTAAAACATATTTGTGTCTGTTATAATTACTTTGTTAATGAATTAATTTATTACCCATATGTTTTGTATTATAAGATGATTTAAGTTTGCATAAACTTTCTGTTTGCTATGATGAGTTTATTCATTATTTATATTTTATTAGAAAATGCAATATTTGCTTCATTCCCGAACAAAAATTTTAGAGTAAATGTATGTTTTTTACATTAATGCAAGAGATCAGAAATTTATAAGATTAAAATATTGTTGATAGATAGGCATCTAAGTGAGTAACATTAGACTGCTTGCATTTGAAATTTTAATGTTATAGTAGTTTTCTTAATATGCATTTTAATATTAATATTTACCTTTGAATATACTCATAAATGGTAAAATATCCCATACTTAAAAAAATTTTACACTAATTATAGATAATATAATAATGCTTATTGCCCTTTTTCTTAAGTGCCAAATATATTTGAAATTATGTTTAGACTTATTTTTAGGCAATGAGAGTTGTCATAGATCACAATTTTATTTCGGAAAATGGAAGCCAAGATATTTTTTTTGCTTTAGATGAAGGGAATGTGAAGTATTCAATTGAAGAAAATCCTGTGAATTTTTCTGTTGCTTGGTGTAAAACTGTTACAGATGTAAGAATTGAAGATAATCAAGTATGTATTTTTGTTTAACTTTTTGCTAATTTTTTAAATCTTATTTCTTTAAACTAATCTCTTTGTGTTAAATAGGAATAAAATTGATAAAAAATTCCCACACAGATGTGAAATTTTTTTGTTAATACTATTTTGAAGTCAATATATGTTATTTAATGTTTGTGTATATTCAAATAAATTAAATGATTCATGTTAATAATTAAATTAAAAATGTTATTACAAAAGTTAATATCTCTTTTTAAATCTTAAATATCTTCTAAAATCTTAAATATATTCTGTTGTTTTCATTTATATTGCTCCTAGAAATACTTTTTCGATTACATTAATAAAATACATTTGAAATAAATTTTCTTAGTGACATCTAAGACTACAAGTTTATTATTTCTACAATAATGCAACTATATGAATTATATTCATTTGTTTAATAAATTATTTTGTATAGCGATTGAAAATGACTCTTGTTTTCAATTTTTTAATTTAGTCTTATTTTAATCAGTAAACTACTTGTTGGGATTAAAATATTATTATACAAATTGAAATTAAAGTTTATAAACTATGTATATATATATTTTAATCATTTTTAAATAGTGATTATGTTTTAATTTTTTTAGTTATTGAAGAAAGAAAGTGAAGAATTTGAAAATAATTTAATAATCTTAATTCCAAATAATTCCTTTATCAAGATGTGCCATGCTTACATGCAGGTTGGTTAGTTTTCATTGGTATAAAACTTTCTATTCTCTAACTTTGTATTTAATTTTGAAAATTTTTTTACTTAATTATTTGTACTTTAACAGTTTTTATTTTAATTATTTATTTTAATTTGTATTTAATTATTCAATAATTTTATAAATTTATGTATTGAAAAGAGGAAATAAAGTTAAATTTATTTAAGATTGATTAGTAAAATTTATTAAAGAAAACTCATTTAATGTGAGCAGTCAACATTTTTTATATTTTGTTACTACAAGTGTTAAGCTTTATTAGAAGTAATGACATTTCTTGCTTTTAGTTATTATAAAAAATTATTTAACTAAGCAATGTGTAAAGAAAGTGTATAAAATTAGAAAAAAAAAATGCATTATTGCATTTATAATAAAAAAAATTATTTTTTTGGTAATTGTCAAATTCTTGGGCTAAGAACATATGATAAATTCATTGATAAGATAAAAATGTACTTAAAAATGTTTAATTGTTTTCAAAAAATGTTTATCTAAAAGTGATGAAAAGATGTTGTAAGCTATTAAATTTATTGTTAGGTATTATAAAATATTACATTGTTTTTATTAAATATTTTTGTGTGCTCTTTAAAATATTAGAGTGCAGTATAATAGATTTTGATTTAATATTTTTTATTGCATTAAAATATATTTCTGTTGTAAATAAAATTTTTTTGTTAAGTGTGTCTACCTTTATTTTGAGACTTTGTTAATATTTTAGTTTGTTATTATATTTAACATGTACATTTTATTTTAGAAATCCAAGGGAAAAGATACTTCTGAAACAATTCTGTCAGACTTTATTGCTAACATCAGTGTTTTATTCCCTCAAATGACTGTTACTTGCACCATTTCAGGTTTAGATAGTTATTTGAGGTATTTGTTTCATTACTTTCTGAACATATTATTTAATATGGATTGTTCACTTTAAAGTTAATTTAATTAGAACTTTAATTAAAAAGTTTAAGCTCATCGTATTCATTTTTTTTTTAAATGGCTTAAAAGTATTTTTTTTCTTTATAAGTTTTTACTTATATTGAATATATTGTATTTCAATTTAATTAAATACAGCAATAATGGATAGTAAATTTAAATAATAAATATATTAATTATAAGTATTTAAAAAGGAAAAATAAAATTTACCCTCAAATTTAATGTCAGATATACATAATTAATTTTGAATAAAAATACTTGAATGTCTGAATTAGAGTTATATTTACATTTATTGAATTTTATGTTAATGAGATGGGAGACTTTTTTTCTAGCATAAAAGTCTGGTATGTTGTACTGGAAGGACTTGTATGTTAATTATTTTATTCTATATTTAAATTTCTAAACACTCTTTATTTATAAGTGGTCTAATTTGATTTTAGACTTTATAGAGTCTTAAGTATATTTTCTGAATTATAATTCTACTTGGTTTCAAACATTTATATTGGTAAAGAATGTCTAGTAGTTATATATTATGCTGATCTTTTATATCTATTACTATATATTTGTTCAACCCCTTAAGAATTATTAAATTTACAGTCTATTTTTGATTTTTGACTTAGAGGATTCTTGAATATAATACTTGAATCATCATTCTGTTAGAATGATTTCTGCGGTTTATAAAACATTACTGAATGAATAAAGAGTTGAAAACTTTTTAACTTCCTTAATATTCATATGGTGGTATTATAAATATAATCTATTTTAGTTCAATTCATCCCAGACAAAAAAAATTAATGAGTATGTTTTTATTCCATTTTTTTTTATGAATTTTGACATATTTGACAAAATAAATCTATTGCAGAATGAAGTGATAATCTCATTACTGCCTTATAATTATTGAATGAAGGATTTGAAATATCTATGTTAAATACAATATGCTGTATAAAATAGTTTCAAGGAAAAAAGAAAATTAATTTATAAATGTGATTTAAAATTTTAATTAAATAGTGAAACAGAATTAAGTATAGGTCCTAAAACATAAATTTTAACTTATTTTGAAATACTTCACATAAAATTATTCAAGTTTAAAAGAAATTTTTTTACATAAATTTCCTCTTATTTATTGCTAATTAGTAATTTAAAAGCAATTTTCAAAACATCATGTGGTTGAAATAATTGATAAATTTGCATGATATAATTTAAGATTTTACAATGAATGTACAATTGAAATGAAACAAATTTTATCATGAGTGTTACTTGTTTGTTGCTCATTGAATTTGTATATAATTTTGGAATTTATGTTTTCAGGACATTAAAAGAAAATGAAACATGTGATGTTGATCTAAAAAAGATTGCTAAACAAGTATCTAAAAGTGTAATAGAAGAAGTAATGTATTGATTTCAAAACATTTCTCTTTTTCTGAATCTTTCTTTTATTTTAATCTCTTATTTCTGAATTGCTGGTTCAATCTGTTCACACTAAAGGCATCTAATTTAAGATGAAAATATTATTTTTTTTAACTATTTCTTTTGAACTATTTCTTTTTGAACTATTTCTTTTTAACTATTTTTTTTAACTATTTCATTGATAATATTTATATATAGATACGTATTTGCCTCCAAACATTAAAAAAAGCTCATAAATCTTATTTATTCCAAAGATATACAGGAGTGTACTTTCTAATATATAATAAAAATATATTGCCATTCATTTGTTTCATGAGTTAATGGTACCCCCATCAATTTTACTTCAATATTTGAAAGATCTGAATTTTCTTTTTTAATTTTCCAGTTTCTTTTTGTGTGTTAATATCTTTTTTTAAAGGAAAAAAAGCAGTAATCTCTACTGTACTTTTTTTATTTATTCATTGATGATTTTTTATTAAGTATTTATAAAATTGCTAAAAATGAAACAAAATTAATGTTATATAATTTACTTAGAACATATGTTATATAAGCTAAATAACCATCTCTTTTTGTATTTAACCTTTTTGCCTTTTTAAAGTCAATTGGTTTTATTTATTTTATTTAAACAGTATCACTTTAATTTTATGAATTTTATTTTTAATTTCATTTTACAAATTATTCTTTAGAATTTAAACAAATGATACACACTTATTTTTGTATTTTAACATTTTAACGTGGAGTTTGGGTTTTAAACAAGGTTTCATTTAAATATAATTTTTGGCGCAATTTGTCCTTATTGGACTTTGCGCCATAAAACCCAACCCAACAACAACATTTTGTATTTATTGTATATATTTTGTATCAATTTGATTACTTTTGTATTAATGGATTCATGTTTTTAATTTTTTCTAACTTAAGACTTTGTTTTGTATTTGTAACCTCTTTACTATGGTTGAAACCTATCTTATTATTTATTTAAGTTTTCCTTATTATTTTATTCCAGACTTAACTCTATTTCAACTTTAACTGTTGTCAGCATCATTTTTACTTTACTTTATGAAACATTTAGAAAAGTATGTCTTTTTGTAACAAATTGATAACTACAAAATGTGTTTTAAATCTTTAAAATTTGATTATCTATAGCATAATTTATTATATTCTGATAATCATTGATTTATTGTTATTTCTTTGTTTCTCAAAAGTAGAATTACTTTCAACAAGATTAATATTTTATACTTAACTTTTTTATTTTTTGCTTTTTAAACTACTTCTGAAGTATTACATTATTGTTCTCAAGCAATTCTTTTATCTATCTATTGTTTTTATCATTTTTAGGCTATAGTTGAAGTACAGTTACAATCATCTATCAATTTCATATTTGTGAATAATATGAAAGAATTTGGAGAGTTAATTTTTCGTTTTACAAAAGCTATTGCTGAAGCACCACAAAAGTTTGTTATTTTTATTTATTATTTAAAACTATTCAAAATGAAAGTTGTGTAAAATTTACTATCTTTGTTCTATTATAGATACATCATTAAATATAATAGGTCAATTATATTGTGATTAATTTACAAAATATTGTTATGTAATGTATTTAAAATTATTTTGAAATGTTTTTCAATTCAAAATTGAGATTATTTTATAATTTTCATTAAAAAATTTTTCTAATTTAGCAAAAATATTTTGAGATGAAAGTTAGCATTCTTCACATGTTTAGACTTTAAAATGTTGATTGGCAAGATAATTTTTTGTAATTTTTTTCAGATAGAGTTTAAAAATGCAAAACACTTAAATTAATTGATTGTTTTATATTTAAAGTAAATTTTTATGTACTTATATGTTTAAAATATAAACTGTTTCATTATATAGGAAAGAAAAACAGATGCAAAAAGATCTTGCATTTTCTTGGTATGCAGATGGTGATACTGGTTATCCTGTTAAATTAGGGAAAGAAAGAAGTACTTTTGTAAAGTTATGGCAACAACAATTGCAGCAGTTTCAGAATGTAGGTTTAGAAACAGTGGAAGCAATTTCTGCAGTATATCCATCTCCACAGAGTCTTTTAAAGGTAAGTTATTTATTTTGTAATGTTTAAGAAAGTCATTTCTATTTTCCAATTTATTTATATTTAAAGAAATAGGAAAATACTTGATTTCTTACTGTTCAAGTTTATTGATATGTGATTAGATAGAATTCACCTGTTTTCAATTATATTAATTGGATTGAAAGACTTTTAATATTGGCAAAAATTACTCTATTATGATTTACACATTTTAAAAAATATTTTTATTTAGTAAATTTTATTACAATTTTTCTTCTTATACTATATTAAACGTTAATAATTTTTTTAATTTCTTGAAATGAAAGACTTTTAAATGTGAATATTTAGGTGATTGGAAAGAGAAAAATCCTTTTGAATTTGATATGAATAAGTAGATATATCAGTTATTTATAAACCATAAATTTAAGACCAGGAAAGATGTAAGGCATAAAAAAAATCACAGCAAAAAAAAGGCAAGTCTTTTTATAAAAAAATAATGTGTGAATTTTGAAAAACAACTATTTCCAAAAACCATAGTACATATTAATGAATGATTAAATGTATGAGAAAAAACATTAATACATTTACACTGTTTTAAAATCATTATTATACACAAATACTTTAGAATTATTCTTTCTTAAAAACATTATATGCTATTAAGTGTTACTTGAATTTGTGGTTCACAAGACGAATATATTTACCATTTAGCCTGTGCAATAGACAAAAGAAAAATTTAAAGAAACAGTAGCATTTAACTTTTAAAATATTTCAAGTTGGAAACATTGGTGATGCTCCAAAATTTATTAATGATTGATTCATATTTTTGTATAATCATTTTCAGTTGTTATAGGGATGAAGAGAGAATTGTACACAAAATGGTACAGAGAAGTTAAAAATATGTTTATTCATGAAGCAAATTTAAGAATTATATTTAATAAATATCATTTGTTGTGATCAAAGCAATTTAATGATTTATGTTCAAAACAGTATTGGATTTTTATGAGGAATATGGTAGTTATTGTACAGTTATTATGAAAAAGAAATTAAAGGCAACCAAAATATGTATAACATGGTCAAAAGTGAAATTCAGTTTAGTGAAATATTTTGATCATTCCATATTAACTATCATCTAATAGGATGTGAATTATCATCCATTAAAACAAAAGCATTTCTAACTACTGCAATTTATAAAAAGATTTAAAACTTTACAATATTATTTAATGCCACAGAAACTTATTTATAGATTTGTTCTTGATAAGTATAGCCATCTCAGAATCTTATCTATAGATATGTATATTTTATTGCAATCTTATAATAAAATTTGTCTTAACGATGATGCTTGTATTTGAAGCATAGAAAATTTTGATATTATTTGTGCTTTTTGCTTTTCTAACTCTTACATGCTTGTCAACAAGTTGCAGAGAAATCTTGATTCAATCATGAGGAAATTTTTTCATTAATCAAACATAATCCTTGTGAAGTTTGTTAAGAACATTAATTTTGCTTCTTTTGATTACGCAAGCAAAACAAACTTATGTTATATAATCCATTATTGTGCAATCTTTTAAAAGCATTAATGGTAGACGTTTTCAGATTAATGCTTCTTTCAATCAACATTTTTTTGTGTTTTTATAATTTACTGGGAAGGAAGAATACTATATCAATCTTTAACATTTATCAAACTTCTTTGGAGACTGAGCTCTGAGTTAGAAATGATTTCTTGGTAATATTTGTAATTGATTTTCCTGCTTTCATCTAGCTTATTACTATTTAGGTAGCTTGCTAACACTCAAAAGTCTACTATTAGTTATTTGGATACAAATTATTTGACTTAGGAAGTGAATATACAAAAGTTCCAAATATTTGTCATCTATACTTCCATGCAATTTTTTTTTTAACTTCTAGACAATATTATGAGAATTAACAATGGACTTTACTTTCTTATATCTATCTGCAACAATTTGCTGCCTTTCCAATTCAGATGAACTTTAAAAAACTAGCTTTTTTCTGTGTAATTAATTTTTAAAAGTTAATGTGTATGCATATAGACATACTATATAATACATGTTTTAGAATTGTTTCTTTGAGGTATTTCTTCATCATCTCAAAGAAACATTTCTAAAACATTAAAGTACTCTATGAGTATAAAAATATCTGATTTCCTCAAAATTTATTCCACTATATCCCACTTACAAATTTAAATTTTAAATATTCATTATGTTAAGTTAACATGAAAATTTATTGAATTATTAGTGAAAATCATAATCTTAAAAGTGAAAATTTCATTAATTTAGATGAGAGGAAGCAGAAAATTATAGTTTTTATTTGCAGAAATAAAATACAAGTCAATTACAAAAGTTCTACTATCATTTAAAAAATGAATCGATTATGATGTTCAGCCCAATGTATTATGAAATTTATGTTTAAAATTAATTATAATGAATTTTTATTTGCAATACAATAATTATTATCAAACTATCGAAGTATGTTAATGGTCCAAATTTTACTGAATTAATAAGCAATATTTAAAGTGCACATTAATCTATTGGAAATAATCTAAGATGATTCTAGAAAATAAGACACATAATAACTTGATAATAAGTTGCAGATTTTTTTATCACCATTTTAAACTACTTATTAGGTTCTAAGACAAGCTTTAAGAAAGGAAGAACAGTAATCAATACATTGGTTTATATCATGCTTTTTTTTTAATTATTTCCTTAAGCAAATTTATTAGTGTAAAATTTACATTATTTTCAAAAATAATTTTGTATATTGAATTAGGTTTAATCAGAGAACTTTAATGTGAAAAAATGATTGCGGGAATGTGATGTGACTCATATCCAATTCAAATATTTTTCTTTTAAATATGATCTATTTTAACTTAATTCTTGTCTTCATCAGAATTTTTCGGGCTTGATTAATCCCATTGAAATTACTTAATTATTCTATATGAAATAACTTTGTTAACCCAATACAGATGTTATTGGCTATAATCTTTCTATGATTCTATTTACATGGATATTGACATCACTTATTGTTAGGAAATTATTATTCATATTACTCGATTTTTTTTTTTTTTTAATGTTTTACTTTAAAAAAATGCTTTGAGACATTCAAAAAGCGTTTGTCAAGGCCTGTGGATGATCGAAAATTTATATCTGAAAATTTCGCTTTTGGCATTTATTGACTGTTCATACATTGTATTTTGTTTTAAGTAAAATTATCAAAAAAATTGAAATGGTCTATTGAATTTTTAAAAGTAACCGAAGAAATATAAAATAACTTATATTTAATAAATTTTAACTCTTATAACTACATAGTTAAATACTTGGTGAAGAATTTAATACATATCATTCAATAACAAAGATATATTTTTATTATCATTCATTATCAATAACAAAGATAAACATTTCTAGATTTATTCTAAGTAACTACTCTATTAATATAAATATTATTGAAGTATTGAATTGCTTACATTTAAGTGGCAATGATTGCTAACAAAAACAAAGACAAATTACTGAAAGAAAGAAGATAATTAAATTGCCTTTTTAATGCTGATAGAGGCTAGAAAAAAAATTATTGCTAGTTTACCATGAAACAAGTGTTTTAATGACCTTTAAAATTTATATCATCGCTTTTGTTATGCCAAATATTAATCAAGCAAATTTTCTTCCAATGAAATTTTATATAACCAGCAAATGCTTGTTTTATTGTAATTTTCATTACTTTAAAAAATATAGAACTTATTAATGAACTTTTGACATCTTCTGTTTGAAAAATGCATAATTACTTCCATTTGAAAACATTATTAAGTAATAGTTTTCTTGTTTTACCTTTATTAAAAATATATTATTAACAATTCATGCTAAAGTATTTTTCCTTTTTTAAAAAAGTTTAAATATAAAAATATACTCTTGTCTTTATTTTAAATGTAGAAATCTTTTAAATTGATTTCTACATTAAAAATAACATAAAAATATATTTTTAAAAATAATTGAATTGTGAATTAATGAAGAAAGTTACTATTATATTAATATTTTAGAATTAATTATTAATAAGCCTTTCGAGTTTGATTCTAAGTTAATGCAATTTTTTTCATTACTGTATGTACTCATTTTTTCAGAAACTAATTTCTTACTAATTTCACAGGTAGATAATAAAATATAT
>JAPDSC010121674.1:0-19943 GCA_026290005.1 Latrodectus geometricus | reverse complement strand
GATAATTTTTTCTCATTTTGTAAAACAGAAACCATGATAAGAAAGAATGAAAAAAACCAGACTTTATCTTTAAATACACTTCAAAAATAGTATACAGTACTTCAATATAGTACTTAAATAGAATCGATTTATTTTCTTCCTCCAATTTCTATACTTCACAAAAGAAAAGTGAAATAGAATAGAACAAAGAGTACCAAAATTTATATAAGGTCAATCAGTCCCAGTTAGAATAAGAAATCTTAGAAAACTTTGGGCTGCAGAAAAACCACACTTTGTGGCAATAATCCGGTTTCATGAAATAGGCAGTACGAATTACCAATTTTTCAATGTATTTCTTCTCTAATTTTTTGAACACTTTTATCTAAGTAAAATTATTTTATAAGAAAAAATTATTGTTGATTAGTTAATTTGAAAATAATATAAAGTTGAATGTTTCTAAATGTACTTGGTTTCATTTTAAAATGCTCTTTAAAAGTATAAAAACTCAAAATTGATTCGGTTATTAACGTTACCATTAAAATTGTTTAAAATAAAATTAGTTTAATAATTCATGACAGTTTAAAAGATTAAAAACATATTTAATTTTTAAAATTTTAAAAAATATAACTTAAGTTTAAAAAATAATTTTATGATGTTAGAAACAGATTGGTCTCAGAAAATTTTAAATACTAAAAGACAAATAATAGAGCAAAAATAATTTTTTCGTGCAACACTTGTTGCATTTCAGAATAATCTAGCTCAAATCATCATAAACACTCAAAAATATTCAATTAAAGTTTTTAAGCAAATATAAATATTATAATACAACAATAAACGTCATAATTAAATAAACTGTAATTTAAAAACATTTTTATTTATAAAAGTATTTTGTTGATGTTTAAAATGAACAAATTCGATAGAAACCTCGCAATAGTTTTATTACAAAATAGTGTCATTAAATTATTTGCATATTATATGAGAAAATAATAACTTCCTATCATCTTTTAAAAAAGCCTTTTCTTCCAAAAGTTTAGGTAATATACGAAAATTATTTTCAAAATAATGCTTCGCAATTTTTATCATCTTGCTAATTGCATCTTGCAATTACTTCCAATTTTTTTTAATGAATTTTTGTTTAGCTTTTTGTTTAGAAAATTTAAAATGATCATGTCAAAATCGTAGGAAACTATCATGTGTAAAAATACCCAGTTAATAATCACTCAGTTCGATATCAATGAATACAGAAAGCATGGTTTTGAGAATACTTGAGAAGTTATTATTCATTACTAGATAATTTTAGTACATTATCATAAAATTAATTTTGTACATTAATTTTACGAGTATAACTAATCAATGACTTATATGTACCTGAGCAGCATATATGAAAGAGCTTTAATGAAAAAATTTTTGCCTTATGTTTAAAAAAATATGAAGAAATGTGTTAAAACTGAACGTGCTATATTCAAAAATATTTATGTAAAACAAAATATATTTATGCAAAATTTGCGTAAAATTTCAGAATTTTTTTAAAAAAAATCGAAATTTAAGTAATTAATACAAAATTAAAAAAATTTTTAGATGGTATGCAACAATACATTTTCAATTTAAAGAAAATGACATAAAAAAGACGTCTATTATTTGAAGTTTTACATTGCTATGTCTGATCAATAAAATTGTACAATAAAATAGTAAATAGAGATAAAGAAATGAGTGAAATAAGATACGAATTATGTTATCCACACTTTTGATCAAAAGTAAATAAAAATTTACTTTTGATCTAAGTTAAATTCCTTAAATATAACTACTATGATCAATTATTTACAAAAATGAATATTTAACCAAAAAATAAAAAAGGCAAGTTTTAAAATTATGTTAAAGGATTAGATAATGTTAAAAAAAATTAATAAAACTTCTTCCTTTAATTTTAGCAATGTGTCCTTCAATTATAAATCATTTTTACTAAAAAAGATGGCTTTATAAATATGAAATCAGAATTTGCATATTTTACGAAAATAATCTAAAAATATATCATAAATTGGTTCCGAAAACGCTTGGAAATATGAGAAATATAAAAAAAAAAATAAGATACAACTTCAAATTCATTAAATTTCGATTTTTTTAAAATAAATAATTCCATTTTTATTCAGTTTAATAATTTTCTAATCATTTAAATATAAGGAACATTTTCTGATAAATGAAATCAATTTTAATTTGCTATCATTTAGCAATATTTTCGAAAATTATTTTTCTTTTTTATAAATTTGAAATGAGATTAAAATATAATTTTATCGTCTATAATAATAACTTTTGTTTGAAGATTTAAGACAATTCATGTGAAATATAATTCTAAATATTAGTGGGAGAAAAAAAGATCATTTAGCAGCAGAAAAATCAATAAAAATAGTTAATTTACAATTATTCAAGTATTTTTTTTTGTTGATATAATATTCATGCAATTCAATATTTTCTAATTAGTTTCAATATTTATAAATTATGCATTGGAATATCATAAAAAAATGTTTATAAAGAGAAAAGCTTCTCTTTTAGTGAAGTTTAAAAAGTTATAGAGACAAATGTAATTGGAAATTTAAAAACAAAGAGCGATTTGATTTTTTCAACAGCTTATACGTAAGATACAATTAAGCTTGCTAACGTTTTATATGTCCATTGACAGTAAATATATACATTGTTTAAATAATACCAGAGCTCCATCCAGTATAAGTAAGACATGTTGCATAAGAAAGCAAGTATGAAATGAATTATCGTCATTATATTCTAATTTTAGAGTATTTTCTAAACTATATGATTAGTGTGCATTTTAATTGCTTTAACTAAATCTATAATATCTAATTATAAGTTTGAAGTAATTGATTTATTAAGGATTTTAAATTATATAAGAATTATTTGCATTATTCATTTTAGTGTTGCATTTTTTAAAAATTTATGGAAGAAAAATTGTTAGGAATCACATTTCTTAATAGGATTTTCCGCGGAAACCGTACACAAAAATTAATATTTTTGCAATACATTTATCGAAACAATTATTGATAATTGGTTTTCTTTTTTTCAACAATTCAAATCGTAACTCATGATACGCAATAAATAACAGATTTTAACCTTTTTTATGAATACAACACTTATATAACATAAATTTTTAATTAATACTTTTTCTGGCATTTAAATATAGATTTCTAAACTTAAATAGTTTAACATATATTCACTCAGTTGCTGTTCAATAATATCTTTCACGGATAACTTGGAGAAGTAGAGTTTTTAAATTATCTTCGTGTGCGAATGGATATTAGAGGTGTTCTGAGTCAGGCAAATTTCATAAATTTTGATTATTCAGATGAATTGATATCGTTATATCAAACGATTTAAATTTGAAAAGCTTTTTTGAAAAATATTTGAAAATAGGCCCTGTGAGCTTTTAGAAGATTTATAACACAAGATAAAATATTTTCTAACTAAATTATTTTAAAATTAAATGAAAAAACGAGTCCTTGTTTTGATACAACCACTAATTTTCTATCTTTTTTAAGATTATTTTTTGAATATTTTTATATAAATTTATAAGTTTCTTATCTAAGGATAAGAAACTTATAAATTTATATAAAAATATTCATATTACTAGTAGATCAAGTATCCAATTTTAATCCAGTTTATCATCCCCGATTCAAAGAAATGGAAAATTATTTTCCATTTAAGACTATTGTTCTGTGTGTGTATTATGTAAGTCTATTGATTTTACTGTCTCTGGCTTTTCGATTGCAATAAAGAAATCAGTTTTAAGAAAATATTTGAAATTGAAAGATATTCAAGCCAAAGAAGGAAACTTGTCAAATGACTTGATAGCAGTGATTCTTATTGTAATTATTTTATAAAATTTAAATTAATTTATATAAAGAACATAATTATAATTCATATTAATTTGTTAGAAAGTTAAGATAATAAAAACTAATATTACTATCCACAATTTGTTAATCGAAGCAATAGTGTATTTCATACAAACATTTGCTTATCAAAGTGATAAATGACATATTTGACATCGATGTAACTTGATTGTTTCTAACTAAAATAGAATTACTCATTTCTGTAAAAACATGAACTAAATTATGCGTAGTTTAAATTGAAATTTCTTTTAGATCAAATTAATTTCCCCACACATAAAATTATTTCAAGCATTGAATATTTTATGAAACAGAGAAAACTGCCATTCAATAGTCAGCGTTGCGTATCTCTTAGTTTAAGTTCCTAAAAATAAAGAAGAAATTATGTGTTTGATGACGTTTAGAGATTGGTAATGCTACACCAAGTAGTTCATTTGGAACATAAGATTTTTTTTTTTTTTTGAGCAATGATTAGCTTGTAATTAATTAAATTTGAAACAAAAAGATGAAAGAAAACCAAGCAATTATGTTTAAGATGTAATTAATCTGCATAAATGATGCAATATATTTTAAATCCAAGCAAATTGATATTTTGGACAATAATCTGAAGTGATAATTATGAATGCATTATATGGCATTAATTTTATTTTAGATTATCAAGTGCAACAAGTAGATTTTAAAACCTTGGGTTATATTTGAGTGAATCATGTGACGTCGTCACTGATGACGTGATGAAAAAACCTTACTTAATAACCATATAAGATATCCATTTACCACTCTTTTTTCCAGTAAGCAGCAGACGAAGAACACTTCCGGAAACTAGTCTTAATTTTAAAATCCCAGAGCACACAGGTTTTTCTCCAACAGTAAATCACACGTCACAATCCACTGGCATGGAGGCAGCAAGAAAAAAAAAAAAAAAAACACCGAGTCAGTCCTGACAACAGAAATAAAAAAAAAAAATACATGCACCGGATGGGTTCAAGAAGAAACGAGTGATACGTTCGCACCCGGCTGAGAGCCGTCCGCATCTAACACAGAGAGCTGCAATGCAATGGACAACAATGGCACTCGCGTTAAAAATTCAAGAAAAAAAAAATGTAGGAGTCAGATAAAAAATATAATAAAAAGATCAACTAAGGGGAGGGAGACAGAAAAAACAATAAAAGGAGGGAGGGGGTGAATTACTTTTTTTTTTTTTCAGAAATAGAAAGCTAGCGCGCAGAAGCGTTTTTTGGCGCGCGCTACTACCAGAAATGATTGGCCGTCATCCATACGTTTCCATGGCGACCCTTGCCTCATTATGATATTCAAATGGGCTTCTGTACATAAATGAATACCCAGTCTCGCATCCAGATTGGCTGACGCTTTACCCAAAAGCGATGCAGGATAGAACGCCATTAGCATCGGCTCCCGCCTTTTTATTGGAAGAATTTTTTAGTATCCACCCCCGCTTAAATTCGTCCCCCCCCCTCTTCTTTTCACTCTTCAATCCTTCCTGAGTCCGTCGTGACAGACAAGCCAGTGTCACTATTTAAATTTTTTTTTCTACGTCGGAATCTGTTTTCTCTAAAAGGTACAAGAAGGAAGGGAACAAAAAATTATTTTCCGTTTGGTTCTTTCTAAATATCTCATCTGTAGCTCCTCGTGTTATTGTTTGCAATAATATTTTTTGTTTTTCATACATACAATATTGTAAATACTCACCAATGATGAAGATTCTTTTACATGGAAAGTATTGGATAAAACTAGAGATCGCTTCCTCTCCAATTATCGAGTACTCATTTCACAGAAAAGTTATATATGAAATTTTTTTTATATATAAATATATAAAAAATTTCATATATAACTTTTCTGTGAAATTTAATAATTATATATGAAGTTTTGAACCATTGTAAACAGGATTTCTCTTAGCATTTAAATGGTATTTAAAGGTAGTAAATGCACTAATTATGTGTCTTTCCGTCAAAGAATTATTTTATTTTGAATCAAGGTAAAAGTATGCATTAAATAATCTTTTCAGTTTAATTTTAAAAATAAAATCTACATCAGACAAAGTAATTTCGCTTTGTAAATAGCCCAACAGATATGGAACCTATCTTCATTTTTATTTCAAACAGCAACTATCACAAAATAATTAATCCAAATGGCTGCTCATTTGTTTCAGATACACATTTCAATTATGTAACTTACCAAATAAATAAAGTATTTAGAAGAATGCTGGAATGCACAATATGAGTACTGTTTCCATATTTACTAAAAACTGTTGTTTAAAACTTTTAATTACACATTTTAACAATATTAAGTTAAAATTCGTTTTTACTAAATGATGATTTGCATTTACACTAATCTTCTTGTATTCGTTATCGCACAAAATTTGAAGCCAGTGAGATCAAAAATAATTTCGTGCATTAAAAATAGGTGTTCGTTGTATTTTTAGAGCATTCGTAAATAATAAATATTATTGTTCAAGACTTTTTTCAGACTATCCAAATTTTTATGTGGTTTGTGATTTTTAATGGATTGGAATGCAGTGGGATTCCAATCTATTATCCAATACAATTCAGACAAAATTATAACATGAAATAAATAAAACAGCAACCATAATTTTCAAATGCAACTAACGCTAATAAAAAAAATTCGCTAATGAATCATATACATCAGGAAAAAAAAATTATTTGCTTTAACATATTTTTTATATAATTTCCCACCCTAAAAATCAAATAAGGACGTTCCCAAGTAACACCAAAAAAAGTGTTTGACCTGTTTTTTCCCCCTAAGAATACAACAAAAAGTCATTCACCTCTTCCCTCGACGCCACACCGGGGAAAAAACCCCCGGATTTCTCAAGATGAAATAAAGAAAAAAATTCTAGTCCCACCACAGCAGATAACGAAAAAAAAATTAAGTAGGTTAGGAAAAAAAAAAGTTGGGAGTTGTTAACAGCGCGCGCGACCGGAAAGAAGAAAAAAATATCGGTGATGCAGTAGGAAATAAATAAAGAAATAATAGTAGTATCTAGCTGTACTACTATTTACTTCTCTAGTAGCACGCCGACATCGTCTGGGAGCAACCAGGGTCTCCAGCCAATGGACATTCAGCTGCAGAATTGGAGGGGGCGATAGATGTATGTGTGGGCAGATGGCCAGAGGCCAGCTGGAGTGACCGGTTGGTTCTAGTTTCAGCTCTGGACGTCTACTGAAAAACTGGAATTTCCCACCGTATGGATATTTACCTCTGATGGGTAAGTTACGAATTTCCTTACTTTTTTTGAGTGTTTTCCACCGATAAAATTAACAAACTTGCCATCGGTATATTACAATTTCAAACTGTAAAAGAACCCAGCTAAATAACAGCTGTTATTTTTCCAGCAATGGTTATCAAAGGAGAAACGAACTTTCTGGGGCGCTGCAGCGTTAACTATCTGCCCAAAAACTTATTTTTTGTCTTCTTTCACTATAATTTTTTTCACTACAGATTATTTTAGGCAAACGATGATGTGAAAATATTTTCTTAGCTACATTTTCCGACTGCTGTAATCCAAGAGAACTATCTGGTACAAAAAAATTAAACTTTGAAATAAATTATACATGCTGAGAAAAAGGTTTTAACAATTTTATCTGGTTAAATTTTAATTGATTTTCATTAAAACCATATTACTGCTGATTGCATTTAAATAATTTGCACGCTAATATTTTTGAACTGGTTATTTCGCAGTTAAAATAACAAGTTACTTATTGTTACAACTTACCTCGATCAATTTTCCTACTAAGGATTGTTTTCCTTGCTAATGTAATAAAAATTTTAAACTGTAAATGTCCTTTACTTAAAATCATTAACATATATTTTCAATATATAGTAAATAAATTTAATGCTTTTGGATACCTTCTTTCAGGCCTTTAAATTCTCAGTAAGGAATTTAACATTATTTGAATAAATGATTCAAATTTGTAAATATTTTAAAATAGAAATATTAAAAAAGATAAAGCTATACTTATGCTATAGGTCCAAATTCAATTTATGGTTTTTTTTATTCCAAATTAAATTTATGGAACCAAAAATTTTGAAAATGTTTTTAAGTTCATTTAAAAAAAAAAAAAAAAAAAAAAGTTTTTTCTTTTTTTAAAATTTTTTTAGAATTTTATAAAAAAAAAAAAAAACAGCAATAAATTTATTAACTTATAAGAAAAGTATTTTTATATTTTGAATATAACTGGCATTGCTGTTTACATTTTTCTTAAGGTTATTTGAATAAAAAAAAAAATTCATTAAATTACCATTATATTTTAAGATATTATATTTGGTTTTCTGTTTAAAAAAAAAACATTACTATGCAGTACTAAATATAAAGTAAATCATATGAATAAAAAATAAGTCAGTTTTCAAAATTGCTGTTATAACTTAGCAGAAAGAGATCTAACAATTTAATCAAATACTGATCGAATATCTAATTAGGGCATATAAATGTTTATGTAACAAGTGCACGTTATTTGAGCATATTTTATTCAAAATATTTTACATAAATTTTTATTAAGATATCCAAGGCAGCAAAAAAAATTTTAATATATTAAAATATTATTTAAGAATATTGTATTTTTCAAGTTAAATGCAAATAAAAAATCTTTGAATATTAACAGTAGCATTATATTTAAATAAAAACTATTTCAATAACGTAGTTTTAATGTTAGAAAAAAATCTAAAAAGTAATTTTATGAATAATAATCAAAAATAAATGTTTTACTGCCTTGTCCAGTGATTTGTTTCACAGCAAAAAAACAAATTCCTTATTTCGTGTATTTGTTAGTTATATAATGTTTTATTCAAAATTAATGTGCTGTAGTCTTTATATTTTTAAATATTAAGTGACTCGAATAAAAAGAAATTTCCTTTTATATCAGTGTTCATTCTAAAAACTATTGCCACTACTCTGTAGCAGTCTATTTTTTATTATTTTAAAGTGTTTGAAGAAGTAATTTTACTTGCCGCCAAAATATAATTATTCTTCCGTGTTTGTATTATTTTATACTAGCCACAAAATGTATACTCAATATGTTGTATTGTCTTCTGCCAAATTCTACCTATATTTTACTTTGAATGACACATTCAATGTAAAATACTCTGACTATACTTTATATAGAATAATTTTCAATAGATGTTATCCTCTATGCTTAATATATATTTCTTTAATAGATGCAGTATTCAGTTGTATCAAATTAAAACAAAAAGATAAACAGGAAACGTATGCAGCTTTCTAGAATATGGGAAAACAAGTAGGAGTGAATGCATAGAAACATAAACAAATTCATATTAATGAATAATTTCTTTTTTAAGATAGAATAAAATTGAAGTAAAAATATGTTTTTAATGAAACGCATGTTACAACATTTTTTCTCTTTTGCATTGATCAATATCTTTGTTCACATCTTCCATTTATAGCAGACATTTTATGGCTACATCTTCTATTTATTGCAGATAATATTTTTATTGCTACATCTTTCATACATGGGAGATAATCATAACTTCGGGAATTAAAAAATTCAGTCACCAACATATTATTTGAATTCTGATTAAAGATACTTATGACAAACACTCATTTCCATCACATTAAAAATTGCTTTCACTGTTTTTTGCAACCGGGTCTAGCGTCTGAATTATTCTTATCGAAAAAGCTGGAATGCATAAAATAAATATAAGTGGTTGATTTGTTGTTCTACGCAGATGCTTTTTGCTCGTGAACACTAATTTGATCAGTATAAACTTATTAAATTGGATTAAAAATAACACTACAAACATCCAAAAAAAGATTAGTTAGTTTACTTTTCAATGATGAATTTTTTTTACAGATGAAGATAATTTAAAATTAGGTTTACAGTTTATGTTTTATCCAAAGTAAGAATCGATCTCATGAATTGTAGAACCGAAATCCAGAATACTAACCATTCAACTGACAGCTCGGCAAATTAAAGGTGAGAAGGGGACCCACGAGCTGAAATTCATGTCATTTATCATTCAAAAGAGCCACAAAGGAATTTTCCTAACATTTTTCAGAATGAAATCCTGTCTTGAAACTATGAATTAATTGCAAACTAATTGGAAATGAGAGATGATTAATAAAATGGGAATCTTACGGTGCATTCAATATCCTTATTTCACAAACACCAATTATATTCATTGCACTGGATAACTATAGCTATTAGAAAAAACTTAAAATGCAAATTTTAAAAATAATATATATCAAATTTAACTAGTTAAAAATGGGAGAAATTTTTTCCAGATACTTTTTGTGATGCTCAATAATGAAAGAACTATATACAAAATAAATTAAGTGTCATTTAGTGAACTTAAGTTCTGTAACAGGAAATACAAACTTGTGATTTCTTAGGTTGTTGTTGTTATCGTGTGCCAGCCAGGCTGGCAATATGAGGTGCGCTGCTCCACTTTTCCAACTGAACCATATTTGGTGTGGAGTCCGATTTCCTCAGTACATACATGCCATAGGGACCCGTTTATAGGGTAGGCAACCATTCACGCACAAAGAAAGGACAAAGACAAGAAAGAGAGAGAGAAAAAGTACATGCATGCCCGAGCCAAGATTCGAACCCAGGTCCCACCAATCTGTAGTCAAATTTTTTGGGTAAAAACAGAATATAACAACCATTTTAAATATACCATCAGAAGTATTCCAAGTTTAGAAATTTTATATCGAACTATACACTTTAACTTAGAATAATATTACAAAAAGGAAAATGTCATGATTATTTGTACACTATTAGCGTTTGATTTAAAACTTTGATTTGCACATTGAAATACAGATTAATGATAATCACTACAATTAGCCTTTTTATTTTAAAATAAACATATAAAGAAAGAAAAAAATTTTAATTATTTTAAAATCTGATAAGGAGGTTGTGACTTCAAGAATGGAAACTTAACGATAACTGTTGTATTCTTCGCATAAATATTGACTTTTAATTAAAAAAAAATATACTATATTTCAACAAAAATGCCAATTTACACAATTCTTAAACTAGTAACACTCAAAATTCTCATAAATAAAAAACTTCTTCGTTGTAATAGAATTCAAAGGATCCTTTGTCATTCTGCGGTTACCTTTTGCACACAATAACTAATTCACTTGGAACTCAAAATTTAAAATTGATTGAAAAACCATTACAGATGGGAGTCCTGAAGTGGGAGTCGAACCACTAATTTATTGAACCAAAAACTAAAATTCTATAAAGCATTTGAAACATGGTACATAAAAAAGCCCCCCCCCTCTCCTTCATGAATAATTATTTTCTCTGTTTTGTAATTATTTTAATCATATTTAATAAAAAATTTATGAACAAAGACAAACTCAGTATGTTTTACACATTTTCTATGAACACTATTCACTATTATATAATTCACAGTTTGTTATAAAATAATTCATATAATATTCTCACCTAATCTTGCAGAATTAACGAAGAAAGGTTAACTATGACGTAAAAGCAAAAAAGAATAAGTTCAACAAAGAATATTTAACGTCAAAAACTATAAAAATATATTAATTTTAAATAAAGAGTTAAATATCAGGAATAAATTTTTGATGTAAAAAAATATCGCATTCTAAAATTTAAAAAAAAAAATTAATTTATCAGATATAATTCTTACATCAAGTATATTAGTTTTAAATAAAGAGTTTTATATAATGAATGCAACAATTTTTAAACATTGAATATATTCATACCTTCTGATTTAGATTAAAACAAATCATTTACACATAAAAGAAAAAAAACATTAGAAATACTAGCAACTAAAATCACAGTTGCAAATAGTGTTGACAAATCTGTTAGATATAGATAAAAATTTTATAGAAAAATAAATAATTTCAACAAAGAATAATAGTAATATTAAAGATTAAAAAAGCGATAATGTTATTTTTCTACAATTTCCATATTTATTCAAAAAATCTTATGTCATTCGTATTTTTTTTAAAGGCTTACAATTATTTTTTTATTTTTCAAGAGATAGTAATTTTCCATTTGATTTGCTTTACATTTTTTTAATAATTGTCTCCTAATTTTTCATGTAACAAATAAAATATTGAATCTTATTATAATAAATAAGAAAATTGTTTATCTACATCAATTCTTTTTCATTTTTAGAATTCTTTAATTTTTAATACCTTTTATACCACGAATTTTGAAATGCGAGTGAAATGCAATTTTATATTTAATAATTTCAAATGAACAAAATCTGCATTTTGTAATTTATATTTCTGAATATCACAATTTATTTATAATTTATTATTAAACTTTCAAACTACATTAAAATACATCTCAAATTATACAATTTTGATAGTAATGAAATATTCATGCTGAAAAAGGGCGGTATTTTTTATTATTGAAATATGAAACACACGAAAATGTAAAAGGATCGACAAATTGTAACTTTCCAAGAAGTTTTAAGATTATTATCAAAGAATTTCTAAATTTATTGACTTTATTTACTGTATCTCGGTATGACATCATAATAATAACATAAAATATTCAAATTTCTCATTTTGTATACATGCACATCTAAAATATTAATTAAAGGAAATATGAAAAAAATTCAAGTCAATGCTATGAGTGAATGAAAGAAACTTTTATTATACTAATATTTTCATTTTAGTCTAAACATATCGTATAAACTAACACGAGCTTTTAATCTAAAAATTAGCTACTATATCCGGCATTTTTCCTTAATTTTTGTCTATAAGAACTTTCAAACTTCAAAAGATTTTAGTTATCTAATCATATATTTAATAATGTTTTAATTTTAATATACGCTAGCAAAAATTAGAAGCCATTATTGCACCCATAATACAAAATTCACTGACAAATGGTGAACAATATATCGGGGAAAAAAAAAAAAAAACATTTCCATGCCTATTATTAAGATCGTGTGTTGGTTACTTTTGTTAGACACAATATCTATAATTTCTGTAACGTCGAGCACAAATTATTTAAATAAATGACCAGAAATAAAAAATGTTTAACTAAATATTTTGAGTTGTATAAATGGATTATGCATAATATAGAGGGAATGAAATGATTTTTCGACTGATAATCGGTATATATTCACTGTTCAGTTACATAAATTGTCTAAGGTATTAAAATATCATCTAAGTGCTGATTAAGACGACTAATCCTGCAATGTTACTATGTTTAAAATGTTAAATATACATTCAGTTACGAAATTTTACTAAATTTATTATGACTACAAAACATCTAATAAAAGTCATGTACCAAAAAATCCACTCATGATTGTGAATGATACTTAAAATTTCATGTTTGAATAAATGATCAAAAATAGCAGAAGTACTTAATTTATTTCGCTAAATATTAAATAAAATTAATCAATAAACCAAAGTGAAATGTTGTTAATAGAATATTTAAAGTAAAAAAAAAATAATATTTTACAAATGATATTCGATAATTACTCATAAAATCATGTAATTTTCAATTATTAGAGAATTAATACATTTAACTGGATACTTTCTTGTCTAACTTCCTAAAATGCTAAATTATCTTAACATGTTGCTAGAGAATTGATAAAAAAAAATTTACCAGATATTTTCCTAGATTTTTAGCATTTTACACAAGTTAATGTTTCTAATTAACGAATAAATTCAACATTTTTAAATTGATATTTTTAAGTGAATCGTAGTTCTATCTGTTGAGAAAATTAATAACTGCAAATACCTATCACATATAGAGCAAAATATAATTTAAGATATGTATCACACCAAAAATAAACATTTTTGAACAGCAAGAATTAAGGACGAGAAGCAGTGTGCAAAGAAATATCCCACAACTGCAGCAGCACCGGCTGTCAAATCCATGGGTTTCCGCGTTCGGTCATATAAAAAAGGAACCCAATATATGTGCCGGGGAGAAAGCGTTGTGTAGGAAAAGCGACCTTGCCTCAAGGCAACACAATTCCCTCCACCCTCCCCACGCCGATACCAAATGCTACTCGAAACGCCCCCATTCCAAAACCCGACGCATTTTGTATTCTGTCTCTGGCGGCGCAGACATTTTTACTATTTCCTGGAGTCTATGCGTTGCTGGTTCTGGGATCATTTCTGGAGCTTTCGGGATGTCACGTGAACTATAGGCATTCATTCTACAGCACGCTCTAAATTAATGCAGGGCAAAACTTACACTAAATGTAAGTGGATATCACTGAAAAGTATTTTTTCATGCCGAATGGATATTTTTACTGGTACGTATAGTTCTACGACTTTATTTTGAATATTTTTTAATTTTGAAAAACTTTATCAAGAGAACCAAGACATTTCCCTCATTGATTTTTATTAGAGTCTCTTAATATGTTATTTATAATACTTTAGAGACGCTTCTTAGATGCTAAATATCTTCTTAACAATTTCATAATTTTAAAAAAATCGCATTTAAAATATTCGATTAAGTTTTCACATTAATTTGAAATTTTCCTAATAATATGTCATCTGAATAAGACAATAAGAATATAATCCTAACTTAATATAATCCTTTTATAAAAACAAATGTGTAATATAAGGGATAAAACTCAAACACTGCATAATTTTTGTTGCTTTGCAGAAAATTTTCGGACAACTCTTTCAACACATACAAAAGCTCACATACTTAAATTTAGGATTCGTATAACTAAAAAAATAAAAGTGCGACTTTTATTCAACAGTCTATAAAACATTGCATTCGTATTTACTTCTCTTTTCAGTTATTTAAATTTTAATATTCTAAGCAAAAGTATGTCTCAAAAATGTTTATTTCAACAAATCCCAAAGCACTATAACGTGTGTGAATGCATCTCGGATAAACATTGCTTTGAGATTTATCCAAATTTTTTCATTATAGAATTATTATCATTAATCGACGAAAGTTTCCTGCTTCCCTCTACTTCTATTGCTTTAAATGGAAACTTTTCTATGAATTTATGAAAGTTAAGTTTTAACTTGAATTAATTGCTTTAATTCTTTTTTGTCATAGAAATTAAAATTCATCATAGAAATGCAAATAATATTCAAGATTTCCAACAAATATTCCACCAATTTCTAACATAAAACAGGATCATTAATCTGTAATTTTTTATACCTACCCAAGGTTTTGTTATTAATATTATTTCTTAAATAATGTTACAACATGATTCTTTCTCACGATTTCACAATAACTTTTGCTTATTTTTGAGCATGTTCAGGACAAAGTCAGGTGTAGTAATAAAAATTAGATAGACATAAAAATCAAAAGAAATCAACTATACTCAGTTTCCACAACTTAAACTCGACAAAACACTGACACAGTATTGAAAGGTTCAGATAAAAAAAAAATTAATGAATCAAGGAAATATAAAAAATAATTATTGAAATTAAATTAAAAATGTGCGATTTGGAAAGACTTATTTTATAATTTGTAATGAAGTTATAAGAATCATAGCTGAAAAATTATTAAGTTCCTATTTATTATAGGCAAAAATGTTTTATGCCCAAACAATTTTACTAAATTAATAAATAGTAAATGAATTACACTATGGAGGACTGAATGGCTTTTCACATTGTTATACATATTTTCTTAGTTACAACAGATTTAAATTTTATATATGGTTAACATTAAAAGCTCATGCATTCCATGATTTCACGTGACATAAGGCAGAAGAAATAACTTCCCAGGGGGTGTGCAGAACGGCCTCATTTATTCTTCTAGAATTGAAATCAAATTATTTTATAAATATAATACAGTTCAAAATTAATGTAACAGAGTTTGGTAAAACGTTTCTAAAAGTTTAATTCAGAATAAAAATTTAAAAAAAACATTTTTTGGCAATTTTATTTTAAATTATGCATAAATTGGTGTAAATATTCATAAAGCTATCGAATTATTGTGGATAAAATTTAGTTTTCTAAAAATTAAGTTTACAATAATGTGGATAATTTTCGAGCATAACTGATTTTTTTTTTTATTTTAATATAAAAAAAAACGCCAAAGCATCTCTTGTGGTAGAGTTGCAACTACCTTTATAATAACAAAATTAAACACACCATTTTTATATTCGAAGGCTTGGTTTGCTCTTGGCTCAACGATCTCTCCAGAGCACGCGAGGTTAAAGCTACCGTTTGAAAAGGATTTCTAATCAGCAAAATTATCCAGATTCGAAGTGGGAAACGAACCCACGAATTGTTGAAATAAAAATCAGAGAGACACTTCTAGATTTAAATATGCTAGTTTTGTTAACATTTACACAGATTAGACTTGGAGATGTGTTAGGATGTTGAATTCTAAAACAGCTGGAGTTCATGGGAAATATTGGTAAAAAGTATGGACTTATCTAACAAATGAATTGAATATAAATTCGATGACATAAATAAAGAAAAATATGAAACTATTTTACTGTGAGTTTTTATTCAGTGGCTTTTCCTCATGTTATTTAAGACTTCTCATTCATTGTAACAGCTACTTTAAGATTACTGACATCATGTTTCAATGGTACATTTGATGAATGTAACATTTCAATTATAAAATAATTCATCTTGCATGAAATCAAGTTTACAAGCTAAACTATAAATAAGTTAACATATTTAAGGATCAATTTTACAGTTTTTATTTTATACAAGTAATTTTTTCCACTTGACAATAATGTGACTAGGAAGGGCATTTTCAAGATTGTGTGTGATGTAAGACATATTTTATAATAAACCTTTTTAAAAGAGAGTCTATTTTGAATTTTCAAAATACAGAAGAGTTCGTCCTGTGTGAAAGTAATTTGCATAAAATATAAGTTATTAAAAGAATAATTTCTTTTTCTGATCTTATCTTCGAAAATTAATTAAAATTATTTTATACTAAAATTTGGACGAAAAGAAAATGATACATAAAAAATTCCTTTATTTGATTATTGATTGGATTCATTGAGTGCATCAGAAACTACAACCAAAGCATTGATAGCAAACTAGCATTCAGGAATTATTTTATTTATAATTTAAGCATTGAATTGATTTGAAAATTATTTTACATCTGCTTTAAAATGTATTTTGGAAATGGCTGATGTTTTCTTGGTCTTCAAGAGGTAAAAAAATCTGGTAAAAGATACTTAAAAATTTTCAAGACTGTTGTTTACATTGCGATAAAAAAATTTTGTTATTCTGAAATATTTCTAAGATATTTGAATTGAAAAAAAAAAATACAAAAATCAAACATCTCCTTTATTCCCTTTCTCCGGATTCGAAATCAGAATCACCATGAATGGAATATATATTCGGTCTAATTTAAAAATTGTAGTTATAAATAGTAACGTAAAAAAATTCTAACTTAAAAAGATTTTAAAAATAGAAATTATTAGAAGTTTCTCAATGTCTATTCGATTAGCTAGCTTCATGATTAAACTTTTCCATCTTCTTTAAAAAGAACAGCTTTTCAAAGATTGGTTTGATTTGGTTTTCGCTCAATTGTCATTTTTTGCTGAAGGATATTTTCACTGTGATCGATAGCTTAAAGTGGATTCCGAATCACTAGAAACATCCAAGATAGATATAAGACTCGAATGTACGAACAGTTGAGCCGAAGACCAAAATGCTAATTATTCGGCTTTTAAAAGATTGAGTAGTACAATTTAACTTAAGCAACACATGCAATATTACACATCTATATCTTTGAATTATATATCAATTTGATAAAATCGAAAAGTATAAAATTATATATATTACTTTCTCTCACACTAGATTTATACTATTTTGCTATCTCTCACAAGAATGCCATGAAGGTTTTATATGTTGAGCTCATGGATTATTTTAATTCGTAGTGTGCATCACCAATAAAAATATTTAATTCATTTTTCAACATAAAATGGCTCCTCTTATTTTGCTACCCAAAGTTTTTAATAATTATCAATTTACATAGAAACAAGAATTAAAAATTTGAATGTTTGATTTTAACACAGATATGGAAATTTCAGCTGGCCAACTTATTCTAGGATGATTCAATACACGCGTCACAATTTTAAAAAAAGTTTTTTGACCTATTGCACAGCATTATGCTTGCGAAAATCTAAATGTTCGAATTTTAAGCAATTATATGTAAATTTTCTCTCAAGCATGTTTTATCAGTAGTTTATTTTTGATAGTAATGAAAACAGTTAGTTAATTCCTCTTTTACTGTTTCCTGTAAAAGGCGCAAAACTAATTTTTAAAAATTTTGAACACATTTAAAAATAAACTTCCTTTAAAACAATGTTATTTAATTTGTTTAATTGTTGAAAACAATTAAACTTTTAAAGCAATACATCTTTGAGGACCAAAGATGTATTGCTTTCATCAATATAAATGATTTTGATACTTTCAAATAATTTTTTGAATATTAAAGCTAAGATTAGGACTCGGGGCTTTAAAACTCTCACCTATGACAAATATTCGTGATTTAAGGTGGGAATCCAAGACAAACTATTGAACTGAAAGCCAGATTACTGGGTATTCAGCTACTAGCTTGGAACATGACTTTGAAAGTAAATCATTAGAAAATAACTATTTTTTGTACTTCATTCAGTTCATTAAAAAATAAATGCTATTGGATTTTTCACAAATTCATGATACATTTTTAATTCTTTTTTTTATTATTAAAAATGGCAATCATTTTTAATTAGACAATTTGATATTCTAATTTTAAGAAGTGAAATCTTAAACAGAAAAACTTAAGTAAATTCATTTTATTGTTTTCAACAAAATTTTTCTCAGAAATAGGATAAAAATAACTTAATGCAGTAATTTCCCCAAACTCTAGATTTTTCAGTGATCCTTTGATGTACTGAATTTATTGTCATTAACCTATTACATAATCATAGAATGATTGTATGTAACGTAATTTCATGTAGAATTACTGTATCTGCAATATCTCGCGAATAATATTTAAGAATTCTCAAAATTTGTCATCGGTGTCTACTTTTTTTAAAATCATAATTATTGACCTGTGTCCATTGTACTGGTTTTGAAAAACAAAACTAATTCAAATTTAAAATTTGATTCACATACCGCATGTTTAATAATATTTTTGTATTGTTTTGTAATTAATATTTTTTTACCTTTTTTTATACCGTCAATATTATCCATTTGGCATTCTTTTATTTTTACTTTACTTAAAGAAGTTATAACTTTTTATTTTTTATTTTCTGTAAGCGATATTTAAAGAACCATTCATGATTGAGTTATAACTTTTAAAAAAAAATTTAACCTTCCTGAAAATAAATACTATTTAAAGGATGTGTATGAGTATAGCACAAATTTCGCATATATGCCATAAGCTGTGTGTTGTGCTGTATGTATATTTTTCCTTTTTATGTGATAGACTGCTGCTGCAGAAATAAGCTATACAGACACCAACAAACTTTAACCAACCCGAAATAATAATCCACAAAAATGTTACTTCAGTCTAATTTTCATTTCAGAATTTTGTGTTTTTAAAATTTTTTATGTTTTAAATTGTAAACGCTTATTTTATCTCTAACTAACAAGGAAGGATAAAAGTTGAGTTAGGAGAAAATTACTGCATAAGTAACATTTATCCCAATAGAAAAACTTTGTTAAGAAACGATAAAGTGACTTTTTTATTAAATATTTCAAGCACTTCTTAAAGTTACAATAAGAAATAATCAAATTAAAAAAGACAAAACTATTACAGTTTCTACCTCATTTGACCTGAGCTACTAATAATTCGGAACACTTTTTCAAATCACATCAAACATAGACCAAATGTGGAAGTCGAATTCATCAATTATAAAACTGAAATGTGATCTTAACACAATAATTTAACAAAAACAGCAATTTTACAAACATAAGTTGATTTCTTTTTAATTTGGTTAATACTTTGTTGGTCTTCTAACAAAAAATTCTATTAAGTACAATAAACAAATTTCATAATTAATTTTTTTTATATAAAAACAGACTAAAAAGTACCTTTAAGTCATGTATGTTTTTAGAAATGTATTTATAATTTTTTACAAAAAATGATACAAACAACTGTATGCTATAATTTTCTAAAAACTTTAAGAAAAAATCAGTTCACGCGT